>VMBQ01000795.1:0-90417 GCA_007657795.1 Dreissena rostriformis
TACAATCTCTCAGCAGAGTTGTCGATCTATGCTCTAGCGTACAATGAGTGTAATGTAACCGTCGAGTAAAATATATATATCAAAATATACCAACATTGCAGGATTAATCTAGATATCGTTTAGATGTTCCTGGAGGAACTAAGTACACAGCGGCGTAGAAGTCTGTACTAAGGATGAGTAATTTCCACTGACAATTCATTTTAGCGAGAAACTTATATGGCGATTAATAGTTTGAATGATTTCGTTACGTAATTACCGTTCTGTTCGGTGTTCTGTATGACACAATTTGTCAGTCAGATATAAAGAACTTGTTCACAGCTGCTGTATACGAGCATGACTTGTACGTACCACCAGTGACGTCACTTCCGCTGCCGCGCGTTTGCGCACTCGAAATCATGATGACAAACATCTGTGTCTAGCAGGAGCAGACGACACAAATTGCCGCACTAAAGACAATTAGGCAAATTAACAAATTAATTGCTTTGTTTTGAGTGACGTAAGGGATGAGACTTAACGTATTTCCGTTCAACGAACGATGGGACGCGGGCTCGAATTCCTTCTCATGTAGCGTTTTATACATAGTTGTTACCAAGTACTATTTCTATCCAAGAAAGGAATTCTATTCTCTTTTTTATATGCCTAAGACTATCCATGTTATACAGCGTAAATTAATATTTTATAAAAAAAAAAAATTAATNAAAGACAATTTGGCAAATTAACAAATTAATTGCTTTGCTTTAAGTGACGCAAGAGATTAGACTTAACGTATTTCCGTTCATCGAACGATGGGACGCGGGCTCGAATTCCTTCTCATGTTGCGTTCTATACATAGTTGTTACCAAGTACTATTTCTATCCAAGAAAGGAATTTGATTCTCTTTCTATAGGCCTAAGACTATCCATGTTATACAGCGTAAATTAATATTTTATAAAAACATAAATTAATAGTAAAATAGATAAATACCATCAAAAACGCAAACCTAATTAATTTAACGATAAGATGTTGATGGGGTTGTTTTTTCAGCGTGCTTCAAAGAAATCATTCTATATATGAAAACAATATAAGTTTGCATTTTCGAAAATACATGGTATTGTATTGTTCCTATTCATAAAAGTGTTTGATTTGAAGAATTGCCCACACCTCTAGCAATATGTGTTTAACTATATCTTCGACACTTAAGTTTAATATTACATTTTAGATGGTAACTTATTGCTGGTCTAATTCAACTGGTCTAATCCTAAAATACCGGTAAGTGTAGAGACGTTGCGTCTGAAATATTTTATGGAGTTTCGGCAGTTACATTTCACTGATACAATAGAGAGCCGAGGAACGTAAACATTAAACTACGAGAAACACCTGAATAGAATCAACGAGATAAGATTTCAAAACACCAGAATGAACAGTCATATATTTACTGGCAGCGCAGCAGAGGATATATACATATAGAACAGAGTATGAGACTTGGCATGATGCCGATAACATAGAGAGTATTATATGTTTATATCGCATGTGTTTTACCACCTGCATTTAACTGAGACCACTCGGCTTAAACGGTTGTTTTTGTGCATAAAATATAAACGTACTACATCTTGGTATCAAAACGNGTGTTTGATTTTAACAATTTCGCACACGTCTAGCAATATTTGTTTAACTAAATCTTCGACACTTAAGTTTAATATTACATATTCGATGGTTACTTATTGCTGGTCTTATTCATCTGGTCTAATCCTAAAATACCGGCAAGTGTGGAGACGTTGCGTCTGAAGTATTTTATGGAGTTGCGGCAGTAACATTTCACTGATACAATAGAGATCCGAGGAATGTAAACATTAAACCACGAGAAACACCTGAATAGAACCAAAGAGATAAGATTCTCAAAACACCAGAATGAATAGTCATATATTAGCTGGCAGCACAGCAGAGGATATATACATATATAACAAAGTATGAGGCTTGGCATGATGCCGGTAACATAAAGAGTATTATATGTGTATATCGCATGCGTTTTACCCCCTGCATTTAACTGAGACCACTCGGCTTAGACGGTTGCTTTTGTGCATACAATATATACGTACTAAATCTTGGTATCAAAACGTTTATCTTGTTGAATCTGATTAAATCCGAAGGAATATGAAAACTTAATTGCTGATTCCGATTAATATTTTTGTTTTTATTTCCCAAAACTTACTGATTAAAGCGAATTCTTCCCTGATATGTTTTTATAGCATGCACCTTTGTATCAGTTTAGACGTACGATACATATTAATAGTGTTTATGAACAAATATGTGCATTGAACAATGCAATCTTAAGTAATAAAAACTATGTGTGTGTTCTTAATGGTCAGATATGTGTGCAATATTTCTATATTTCTATATTTATGTGGTACAATTCTGATATGTGTGTTTTATAATGTTCTTCATTGGATATATTTGAAATGAGATCAACTTTATTTGACGATATATTACGATGTTCTAATGTCATTTAATTTTGACTAATGGATAACAAGCGCGAGAATGTGAGAGCTTATATATCCAGAAGACGAGAATTCAAAATAAATATCGCGATCTCAAAATATGCTCACGCATGAGGAAAAGCTATTGTTCACGGTTTGGAAAATTGACAAAATTGAAAAAGAATATTTCGGATTTGCAAACTTTCGTTGTAGTTATGTTATTTACGAGGAAACAATGATACTTAACATTTACCATGCTCTCAAATATCCATTATATGTATATTTTGACGATTTAAAACCTAAAAATTATAAAGCGTTACAAACGCGAAACGATTGAATAATTTGGATAGTTCTGTTGACATCAAATTCATTTGATGCTGAAACTTTCTTACTTGATTTTAATAATAGGCAAAACGCAGAACCGACATACTCCGAACTAGATAATCCTATATCGACAGAAGAAATAATAAAGGCAACACAACGGTTGAAAAACAATAATGCGCGTGCGCATGGCCATATTATATATAAATACTTTACACAAACTATTCATATCATTGCAAAGCCGTTAAAAAATATTATTTAATTTCATGCTTGACAAAAAGCGCTTCCGCGCAGCTGGGCACAAGGAGTTATCATACCAATACATAAACGTGGCAACATATAAGATCCAAACAATTATCGGGGAATAACTTTAATAATTTGTTTTTCCAAACTGTTTACACGTATATTAAATGAAAGTCTTAAACAATGGGTAAAAACAAATGACATTCTGACGGACTCGCAATTGGGTTTTAAACCAAACTGTAGCAAATCGGATGCAATATTTATTCTTAATTCCCTAATAGAAAGGCAGCTCCAGAAAAAAAGATAACTATATTGTTGCTATATTGATTACCGGAAGGCACATGACGTCATCAATCGCGGTCAATTATAGAGTACAATCATTAATGCGAGCATAGACGGAAAACTTAAAGCCCTTTTTCGATCCATGTACGAAGAGGTAATATTACAGGTCAAACACATGGGTAAATTATCAGATGTATTCAGTAGTAACGTTGGTCTATTTCAAGGGGAGATAACCTCGTCCATATTGTTTTCACTCTTTATTAATGACATTGATGTCGATTTGCAGAATGGAATAAACGCCGGCATTAAAACAGATTAAATATCGACATGTCTGCTATTATTCGCTGACGACGAGGCTTTATTTTCTGAAACGCCGGAGAGTCTCTAAGAATCATTATACAATTAAGAAATGTATTGCGACAAGTGGAATTTGACAGTTAATATTGAAAAAACAAAGGTCATGGTATTCCAAAAATGGGGGACAATAAGTAAAAAGTTAAAGTGGACATATAAATGTCAAGAAANTTATTTACGTCAAAAGTATACTGGTATAACTAGTTTGGGATGAGCAAAGCAGCAAGAAACATTAGCAACAACAACTAATCGTTTCGTTTAATGTTCTATGTCGCGTAATGATGCATATAACATGTTATCATACACTAACATATCACATTACATTTTACATTTTAGCAATTGATACTCATGCTTGAACATGCCAAACAACCAATAAATATATCGATGCTTACGTCGTGTTAACGTCAAAAGTCTGCTGGTATATTTAGTTTGGGATGAGCAAAGCAGCAGGACACGTTAGCAACAAATAACTAATTGATTAATTTAGTTGTCTATGTCACGTTATAATGCATTTAACATGTTGTCATATACATGTATTAATATAATAGATAGCGCGCTCATTTTAAACTAATGGTTTGTACATCAAGTAACATGTCATCGTATCGGATTAACTAAATGTTCAAGGCATATCAGCAAACGACGTAACAAACACAATTGGGAAGATTCAGAAGGCTGGAACAGGATACGACAAAACATGTGCAACGATCTCCTAGTCTTTCCTAGACCATCTTGTGCTAGTAAAAGTGCCAACATCGCGATTATTAAATAGTTGTACTAGTTTATCACCACGCGGTATCTCTCATCACTGACAATACAGGAAGCCTGGCAGTACGTACACACATATAAACATATACATGTATAAGATAACTAAGATAATTTAGCGTGTCAGTAAATTATAAAATATTATATTGTTTTCTTCCTGGTTTTTATACACGTGATATAAATACTGATAGAGTCAAGTCGTGAATGTTATCTGGATATAAGAACATAATTTAATTGTTATGTAGGTTTCAGGATGATGAGACTTAATTATAATTTATACGCACGATTTTTGTTGTACGATTAGCTTCCGCATTTTGACTTCACCGATTGGAAATGACCAAGTATTTGGACATATTCAACGCTCGTTTGAATATTACCGATTAATTTGAGATATTAAACACTGCGTTTTGATATTACCGATTAATTTGAGATATTAAACACTACGTTTGAATATTACCGTTTAACTTGAGATATTAAACACTGCGTTTGGATATTACCGAGTAACTTGATATATTAAACACAACGTGCTGTGAGCGCTATAGCAGCATCGTCTGAAACGCCAATACCGAAGGTATTGTGCGAGCACAACAAAAAGTAATTATTTGTGTTTTGGCACTTATTAGGAATAACATTTATAACTAAGATGTCAATGTCTGTCAAACTATATGTGCTTCAAAAACATATTACATATTGTGTTTTATCGTATTTTCAAATTTGAACACAATAATTATATCGCGATAAATTTCTACAAAGTGCGATAAAAAGGAATTCCGTGAATTTTATCTGTTCATGCGTATTGTGTAAGAACTGTAAGAATGATTCGAACACAAGAATAGTATATTCTACAACCGTTTTGTTCACACACAAAAACTACAACAAACTATTATTGTTAATTGTCATTAGAGAATGGTCTTTGGGTACAGACTAAAGATCTATCAATCTATATTTAAATAGATCCGTACAGTAAATAACCTTCTTTCTCATCAAGAGCAATAGTATATAATTGTTATCTTAAATACAGTTTTATGAATGCTACACGATACTTAAGTGCTACTTAACTAGAAACCCACGTAATTGAAGTCATTGTCATAATTTGTTAGACATTGATCCATTTATTATTGCACTAATTGGTATTATTCTATGTTGATTATGTAAATGTCACGTGTCAACTACAAATTAGGACCCAACTATACACAATCTGGTCACTCAGTGGTCATGTGTTCATGCTAGAATTTGATCTAATTATGTATTAGAACAGGTTTTACAAGAGTTCGTCGACTACCAGTCTTATTGAAAGAACGCAAGCCTCAACGTTTATGTAAATGTTACACATGTATGTGTGGCAGATGACTCAGTGCGCTAATTAATCATATTTGGAGTTGAAAAGCTTATTGTGATTTATAAATGTTTAAAGCCAGGACTTAATATATAGGTATCCTTCTTGCAAAATATGAGGTAATAGCATGGTTAACACGAATATTTACGTTATACTTGCAAAGCTTTAAATACATTGCAACCTTTAATCTCACGTTTTGTTATGTTGCCAGGTAAATTGGGCGTTGCGTTTAAACGGATGTTTTCTATTCTATACAGCTCGTATATGTGAGTCACTTTTCAGTGAATACTTTTGGAAAACTGAGAGTGAAGTCAGAAACCAAAACTGAAAGCCTGTTCTTGGATGTAAAGACGTCTTGGATACATCTATTGCGGCATAAACAAGCAGAATCGTTATCGTGGGAAAAAAGAACTTATTATTCTCATGTACTTTTAGCTGAAGCGAACTCAAATGCCCGTTTTGTTCGCGAAGAACATTCGCACATTTTTGTCAGAGACAATGTATTGTGTCATGGTAGCGTTGTTTCCTCAATGCTTGGCGAATTCTATCAGAACTGTCCTAAAATGAGCAAGCAGCAGGTCATCGGTTACAAATCTAATCATCTAACTAGTTTTGAAGAAAAGATTAAACTTTGTCTATTTTGATTAGTATAAGTTTTTTTAACAAATGCAAACATTCCAGATAATCATTCCGCCTTACCACGCCGGGAATGCGGATACTTGGATAACGGATGACACTTCGATAACAGAGAACAACAAAAGCCACGTGCGAGAGGTGAGTTCTTCAGCTTTCTTGCATTTGTATTCAGTTCATTTGGTTTTGAGACACGGAACATTGTTTGGTCGATTTATTCTATAGCACATCGTATTTCGAATAAAGAAATTCGCGAAAAAACAGTGGAGTATATATAAAAAAACGATACAATTCCATAGATAATCAGCATGAATCGGATGATTAGATTCAACAACAAAAAATACTTGGAAATCAACCAAGAACGTGCTTACCATTCTAAATAAAAGATCAATATGTCCATTTATGTTACACCATGTTACATTTTAGTTTACTAACGTATTTGAGAAAATTTACATGTTTAAATAGTCGGATGCAACATTTTCAATGACAATGACAATTCGATTTCCGATTACTCGACACTTTTTACCAGATATAACACACTCTTCTTAGTGAATCAGATATGCAGTATTCGCTGTGGAATACTAATAAAGTAAGCAGGCAATACATACAAATGTATGTAATTACGTAAATTACCAACGAATGACCAATACATGTTCGTATCTCTTTTGCATATGATTAAGATTTTGTATAAATGTGACAGAAACATTGGAAACTAATTCGATATTTCTGTTGAGTACAGTCTATATGACCATTTCTTCATGACCATATATTTTCCAGTTTTCGAGTCACCCAACCGCCGAATCTACGAAGCTTAAACACTTTTAAATAACGTTCTTTGTAGCGAAACGGTTGATCTAAAGCATGTATCAATATGTCCTAATAAAGGTAATAAGACCATTTACTTATATATTAGATAGCATGTCATGAAACATCACTCTGCTAAACCTGCCACTCAAGGATAAATATCAGCAGATATGCAGGTCCGAAATTCTATTGGAACGTTTTGGTTTTACGCCAGTTAACGAAAATAACATTAATGTACCGGCGGTCGATTACATCACACGGGAGTTGCGTCAACGTCATGCATACCCGTCCGTTGTGTTTTCGGCGTAGCTGTTTTACCCAGCTTTTCACCTTAGCTGACTTCTGTAAGCGCCCAATTAAATTTGAAGACAAATTACCGCCTGTAAGCCAGAAACTGTTTNCATTGTGTAAAGAACTCGGTTTTATGTATTCCACAGGCGAACCAACTTACATGAACACAACGTTGACATAGTGATGCGGCATCTACGTCGGAAAAGACGGAACATAACACACACACGGCTATGTAAAAACTGTATTGTATATTGCTTTATTAAGAGAAAAAAACAGTAACCTACAATAATTGCTATTCAATATAAATTGCAAAATTGTTATTTATATTTAAATGCTATGTATTATTGATTTAATGATTACAACTTTATGTATTTAATGTTCTGTATTGCTCAGTTGAGCACGAAATGCTCAAGTGTAAGCTTTGTAAGCCGTTTCATCGTCCGTTGCTGGTCGTCCTGTGTGGAATTAAATGTTTTAAATTACTTCTTCTTTTTAAAGCAACCAGCTGAGTTACACACAACCTAGCTTGGTCTTGTACACAATCCGTTCAATTCAATTAAATATCCTAAACAATGCAAATGATAGTTAAACACAACCTGGTTGGCCCTATACAAAATTCGTTTAAATTCAATTTAATATCTTAATCATTGCAAATGCATGCGAATGCAATGGCTACTCAAACCTCAAGAAAACAAGCAAAGTTTGACAACGTCTTGTCACAAACCGATCGTTGGATTTCAAATTATTTTTTCACAAAAATTATCTTTCAGTTTCTCTCTATTAACTTATGTTTTGTATAGGTTGTATTCGTGAACAAAGAGCGTCATCTGGGTGGCTGATTTCTTTAAATCACAGTATGGAACATTGTCGATACTAGTATTTTCCGAAACCGTTAATCCGATTTTAAAATTATATTATTACACAGAAAGGTTCATTGGTTGATCCTAATCCCAATCTACATTTTTTTTATTTGTTAAAATAGACATAGCCGCTGGGGTTCAATTTAGTTTTCTTTATTGATATCTTTGAAATATTCTTCAAGAACTTACTGACTTACTTTAAAATTTATTTCATATAAATTGAAACTGGGGGATGCATACCAAATTATTTGAAATCATTGACAAATTAAGCCATCTTTCCACATAAGGCTAAATAGGAAAATTTGAAGATGTACTTCTAAGATATCGCTTACCACATTTTGAGAATCAATATTATTGCACAGAAATGNATGGCTGTAAGGGTATGATCCTCTTTTTTAAATTTTGATTTAAAAATCAGTACTGTGTAACAGTCAGATTATTTAAAAGTGTCTGCGAAACTGCAATCTCATTTAACCGTTAAACAAAAATGTTGTCAATTGAAACGAATACTTAAAGACGTTTCTATTTTTGAAGTTAACGAAGAAAGTTTCTTCAACAAAAAAAAACTATAACACATGTAAAGAGCAAATCTAAGAGCCGAATGCTTATGTATGACTATCTATTTATACCTTGTTTAATGACATATTCATATATATGTTCCAACATGAAGATTCAAATCGTACTTTGTATTTAAAACACTGTTATAAAATTGTTTGCAAAATTTAAACAAAATGTTGAAGTAGTTTTTTTAAACTGTAATAAAAAATATCGAAAGCCCTTTTTCAAAACGTTATATCACATAAATTTATTCCAGTCGATAGATTAATATCCATGCAGAACCCGGTGCGAAACAATCTTCCAATAAATGTATTACTTTCCTGCACTTGTGAAAATGCAACGCGGACCATTGTTTTACATAATGTTGTTTTGTCAAAACTTTACATTTAACACTTTGGTACCGACTGAGCTTCAAACTTATTATTGCATATGCTCTAGTCGACTTCACATCGATACGCTACTTTAAAAATGTTCACATTTTACCTGTTATCTAGCAGAACATGTGTATCGCATTAATTCTAAGAAATTTAAGCACATTATCCTATTCGTTAATAAGAAGATTACTCAATCTCAGTTTCTACAACGTTATGTTGCTAAGCAACATATTGTGCAATACAGAGATAACAACACAGGTACGAGCGACTCGGTGTTCATTGCAAATGTTAGGCAGGTAGATTGTCGGATATATTCAAGCCGTATGTTGCTTGTGCTTTGCAAAACGTATCTCCGTATCACTACTGCGACTTACGCGAATGGTTTAACACATACAATGTTGTATCTAAACCTCAAAATGTTATTGTACATGTGTTATATAGTTTTTCTTGAAATTGTTTCTTCAAGTGTTTTGAGTGAAACATCGACATCGAGAATTCTGCGAAGATTAGATAGACTTGAAGACGACGTATCTATGATTCGAAATGATATCATTGAAGACTTAAGAGTTGAACTGCGTCATTTACGAAAGGATCTGAAAGAAGAAAGAAAATTAAGAAGGGAGGACATTTCTACGCTTTCAAAAATATTAACGGAATCTTCGGGACAGGTTGTAAAACACAAACATGAAGAAGTTTCTGAAGTGAAGCAAGGGCCATGTAATTGTGGAGCTATTTTGAGTCAATATGAACATGTTATGAATGCATTCAAGAAAGAAAAATCCGAAAACATAATGCTTCGAAAGGCATTTAACGAAATGAGTAAACAACCCGACGACTTTGATTCTAGATTAAACAGTGCGGAAAGGAAATTACGTGCAGAAATAGACACCATAAAAAATGAGACAATAGCAGACTTAAGCGCTTCACAGAAACTTGTTTACGATATTCAAAAAGACACGCGTGCGTACTGCAACGACGGTTTTATTTATTTAAATGGGTCATTATCTCGGATAACAACAGATNCAGCTTCATCATCCACGTTCTTGTGACGGAGTGGAAAAGAGTGGCGAATACAAACTTTACCCCAGTTCACACCCGAACGGCATCATGGTATATTGTTATAAAGATTCAGCAAATCATGGTTGGATAGTAATACAAAGGAGAGCAGACGGGTCCGTGGATTTCAAACGCACTTGGGCCGAATATAAAGCTGGCTTCAGCAACTTGAGTGGGGAATTCTGGTTTGGCAATGAGCACATCTACCAGCTGACAAAGGACGAACCAAGAGAACGTAGGATAGATATGCAGACGTTCAATGAAACAAAGCAATTTTCGCTGTATTCTAAGTTCAGTATTTCGTCCGAGTCTGAGAAGTATAAGCTCCATGTGTCCGGATACTCTGGTTACGCAGGAGACGAATTAACTACAATTAGTTTACGTGGTATTCATAATGGTCAGTCGTTTTCAACTTTCGATGCAGATAACGACATTGCGCCTGGGTGTTGTGTATGCTTTTATGGAGGAGGTTGGTGGTATCACTCTTGTTTCAATGCCAATCTGAACGGGAAATACTTCCAGGAAACTGATAAAGCACTTAACTTGCGTGGAATTTTCTGGCACGCATTCACTGGGTCCACGACATCTTTGAAATTAGTTTCAATGAACATACGCTAAGAATGCACTTTGATACTTTGATATATATTGATAGATCATTGCCATTAGAGCAAAGAATATAATTGTGTTTGGTGTTTTATGTGCATGTTAATGGTTTGAGTTGACTCATACGAATTGCATGATATTATTTTACACTTTTATTATTTATAAATGACTCTGAGACAACTACCAGCCTGAGGGAAAATCCTGTCGGTTATATATTGAAGACATAACCTGCAAAAAAACATCGGGTATAATTACATACAAAGTTTTTACTAACAAATTTCCTCTTCCCTTGTTACAACTTATATTCATCTACATTGTAAAATACATTACATTTGTTGTTCTTCTTTACGCCTGTTAGAATGTCTCTACTTTTTGACAATTTACAAAGATATACGTTATAACAAGGAAAGATGCAATTTGTGGTATAAAACTTGGGATTGTATGTAGCATGATGCATTTGTGACAGGTTATGTCTTTCCTAATTATATATTGTGTTTCACTTCCATCGTGTCCTTAATATATCTATGTGAAGCTTTTAAAATTTAAGTTTCATGTCAATTTGTTGTATCTCCAACAGTAAACATGTTTGAGTTGTTGTATGCCTATATATATTTTCATATTCAACATGCGTTTTACCCCGGGTGGAAAGTATTGTACATTTACCTCCAATCGATCGTGATATGGTTTTGTCTTATAATTTCATCTCTCCATAAATGTATACTTAGTTCATCTCTAAGCGCTTTTAACGTTGTGTTGACGGACGGACAGACATACGGAAAGACGGATAAACGGAAGCATGAAGACCATCGGTGAAACACCAAAATGGGACTAAACAGAAACCGTCTCCCAAACAATACGTGCATCAGCAGTGACCAGAGCACGCCGTTGTTACAATCTGATCACTGACATAACAATATGACCGCAAACTTTATAGAATGGTTGATTTCGTATCTTGCGAGCAAACAAACTGTGTACTGATAGATCTTGTTTATAAATGTTTGCATTTTTATTATTATATGTACATGTGTTGAAGAAATAATCTTTGACTTGAGTGGCATTTTATTACAATATAAATGCCCAGACACAACATAATTTTCTTTGAAAAAATACCCCAAAAAAAGCTGATACTCTACCGCAGCTGCAGTTTTGTACAGTTAAAAATAAAATGATATCGAAGTATAGAAAATTGTTCTCAAAGACGTTGATTTGCAATATTTCAGTGGTAATGTATACGGCGGTATTGCAATATCCCCTGTTTTTTTATACGATATGATATCATAGCACAGCCCTCAAGGCTTCAGAGTGAGGGGTTAGACGGGTAAAGGGGCGGTTACACATTGGTGAGTGGGTATGGGACAACAATCTCCATTCGAGATGTGCATGCGTGCGTGAGTGTGCTTTTTAGAATTTATTTTTTATAGGAATGTTTATTTATGATATTATTGCATTATTGAACATGTTACCACTAGAAAACTACATTGTAAAACAGATAGACAATGCAATTTGTTTTATCTTTATGTGTCATCTCATTTAAATACAAAACTATTATTATTAACGTAAACCTTTGTTTTGTATATTCAACTCCCCTTCCCACGTTGAGTGCATTAGGGGCGCTTACCACATCGAACATGTAATGTAAGTTAGGTGCGTGTGGCCCATTTGCTCTTTAATTCCGATATCGTAACGGTAGAAAAAGACGATACGGAAACGTACGGTGTTCAGTTATGGCCACTCGTAGTGTCGAATTGTCGACCTATGGGGCCTTTATCTGAAACAATTACTTAGACAATTACACACGGCAAAACTGGGCCGGACGTCTATAACCGGCCCGCCTCTAAAAATATGCGGCTAGGGCCGATAAAAGACGTCCGGCCCAGTTATGTCGTGAGTTATCGTTTATATCAAATATCATCCTATTTTGCTCCTTAAATTCAATTTATTTCCGAACCAGCTTTCCGAACTTTTATTTTCATTCAATTGATTACGCAATTTATGACGTATATCGTGTGACGTACTTTCTGTGACGAACACACCAATTTAAGCTAGACTCTCTGGATTTTAGGGACGAAAATGCGGACGAGGTAGTTTATTTACCGATAAACTATTTTTTAAAGCATCGAACGAATCCAAAACGTATTTCGGAGTGTGTGTGTGTGTCATGCAAATTGTAAACTTCAATAGGAACAAAAAAAAAACGCTCTGACCAGTCATTCGATATCGTAAATCGTTGGTCAGAATGTTAAGCATTGGCTACAAACGTTTCCAGCAAATGTTGTGGTTAAACATACATTCAGATGAAGGGATGGAAGAACGGAAGATGGAAGTGCATATCGTTGTAATTATATTGTTATAAGCATTGGGTTAAAGTTGTCATTGAGGTAAGCGTGTCGTTTACTAAATTATGTGTTTTGTTGACCCGTGTTACATCTCAAAGTGTCATTAATCTAATATACAGAACGGTTTCTGTCGCAGTCGATATTTAAATTGTTCCGATAGTGTGCTACGTTTTATTACCATTTTTTTGGAAAAAAAAAACTCGTAGTTTTTTTGGCTCAATTGTATTTATAACCGTTGGCTAAGCTTTAATGTGGACGCCATCTTGTTCAGTATAATCTGCGCGATCCGATTCTATTAACACTAAATTAGGGTGTAAAATACGAGATCATTAAGAGACCTCTATTTCATTATCCGTAAGCACATCTTAGAGCACTCGTAAGAACCTTTCTTTGCAATATCGCGAGGTAATAGTGACATAATTCTGCGGTTTAGTTATGTTTAGTTTAGTTTGAATTTAAGCACGGTACATGTATACTTAAGAAATAATTCGTGTTCCTTATAGTTTATTGTCGAATAACCCACGGCCGGAAGTTTAGATGCGTAGGGATTAAATCACTATTGCGATGCACAAACAACATTCGANCCTTCTAAATTGGATCAATTTATTTCCAAAATTAGGGATAACTTGTATATTTATTTCTATATTTGTAATATTTCTTACAGAAATTCCCTTAAGCAAACAGCGCAGACCCTGATGAGACGCCGCATGATCTGGGTCTACGCTGTTTGCCAAGGCCTTTTTTTCTAGACGCCAGGAATAAATGGGTTAAAAAGAATATGCAATGACATAATCAACTTTTAAAATTAAATAACACCTATATTAACAACTAAAATCCCGACCTTCCTACATATAACCGGTGATAGGATTTAAATATGTTCGATATATAAATCTGGAGCTATTGAAGACCTTTCAAGTCGGCCGAGTTGATGTTTGTATATTTTCCCATTTTTGTTATGTGTCGCAAAAATGTGATTATGAGTAAAAATGTGATGGTATTTATATCAGCTGTGCAAAAAATTTGGTCAAAATCGGTCTAGAAATGCCCAAATTCAGTACAAAGAAAGGTCTTTTCAATTTCTGTCCATGGACAGAAATGATCTAAATTTAAACACGCGAGGGTCACATGTAAAACCACATGACCATTGCATCATTGTTTACAACGTCATTTGCCATGGAGACACCGTGTTATTTAGTAGTTCTTCTTTGTTTTGAAAAGCGCGGAAGTGGAAATCACGTGAAATCTGCGCTCACGTGACCCAAAGCGTGCATACGTCACATGTTAATAATAGTCTTGAGGATTCCGTTACGTACATGATAAGGTTTCGTATTTTTGATGTTTTTGGCATTTTTTGGCACAATTTTTGCGAAAATAAGTATGGAAGAGTTAAGCTTTAGAATGTATCTGACGAAAACTGAGCAATTCTGGTCAGTTGAGAAAACCAAATTGTTGTGAGAAATATCAACTCGGCCGGCATTAATGTAGTCAACATGTTCAATGATATTTCTATAAATGCGTTTTCTAAATAATAAAAAACGCATAAGAAAACGTTAACATGGAAATTTAAAACGTATATTAATGGGCATACGTTTTTTAAATGACTATAATATGTTAATTTAAAAAAGTCGGTAAACACAAACAATTAATGCCTGATGATGTATTTCCTGTTGGTTGTTTATCGACTGATGATATACGTTAAATTATTTTCCTTTACTTTATTGTCTTGATGATTGGAATGCTCTTGCCAACAAATGAAACATTTGAAAATTTTGCAAGAGAAATATCAATCGTGATTATGGTACCAGGTTTATGCATAGATGATGAACACAGAAACACAACCAGACTGTAAAGAAACACTTCACGGTAAGATGTTTTAGAGGAATAGGACGTGTTTTGAAACTGTTCTCAATTGTAGCGGATACATGTGTTGAACTTACCAGTTATTGATGTAAACCTTGCAACTATATTCAGTGCATATGATTCATAGCATCATCGAAGAAATGCACTCCCGCATCTGGGTTTGCCGGCGTCAAACATGAACATTCAATAAAGTATTGATCTTGAGTAATTCTTAATATAATTATAAAACTTAGACATTAGATGCTTTTATATGTGTAACCAACATTCCATTCTTTTGTTATACTGCAACAATGATATTATTAGTGTTGGATTGCATAAATACACCTAAAAAAAAACATATAGTTGTAGATAGCAATCAAACAGAAGTTAATTTTCAATTCACTGATGTTTGCCAGAATAAATATAATTGTTATGTAGAGTATTTATCCACTTAGAAATGTACAAAAAAACAATTACACTGGGTTTGTCATTAATCAATAACGCGGATAATAGCAGAGTTTATTGCAGAAATTTGGAGCAATACTGCTAAGCAGGAGTTGCAACATGGATTCGTGATACATTTATTGCGCGGAGTATCGCTTTTTACAACAATGGTATTAGAATTAAATATTTAAAACGTCAGAAAACATTATCGCATTATTCACAAGAATGTTTTAATCTATGTTGCTTTCTTTTGACAAACGATGTACGTTAAGTGTCACTTAACATGTATAGTTTTTCAGTGTGTGTTTGTTTTTAATGATCAACGTAATTGGTTGTAAAATGCAACACAAAATTAAAATACACACAATAAATGNTAATAATAATAACAATAATAATAATATTAATAATAATAATAATAAAATAAAGAATATAAAATGTTCAATATATTAATAGTAAGAGAGCGAAAGATCGTATTAGAATGTCACGAATAGTAACGTGTGCGGTACAATGTGATTGTTAGTGCCTTCTTACTGGTTACACTTATACCGTTTACTTGATATTGTGGGCATATGGCTCCTGTTATGAACATCGAAAGTTCAAGTCTTACCCCGGGGCTCGTCCTGTCACAGACGGGCGCCTTTCTGGTAGCAAGTCGATTTGAGGGGACCTAGCAAGCGATCGACATACACGCTTTGAGTAAAGGAGGTTCGTCAGTAAATGTGTTTTATAAGCACATACATATAAATATATTTACTAAAGTTGTGAAACAGCGAATTTCAATATAAACAGTACACGTATGCGTAATTTACAAAGTATTTTCAATTCTTAATGCATTATCCAAGCCTTGCTGTCTAGCAGCTTACTCAAGTTTTTGCAATGAACAAATCCTCAGGAATCGAATACAGAACACGAAAAGGCTTTAAACAATATATATTGTTTGTTTAAAACAATGAGCGGAAAATGTGTGGACAAATAATTTGCTAATTTGTATGATACAATACTGGTCTTCTTCCTGCGTAGTAAAAATGTGTGTGTCATAGACTCTGTACCGTTAGTTAGTTAGTTATGCTGGTATCGATCATTTCATACAATCTGATAGTTTAAGATCGAGTGACGAGCAAGTTAAAGTGACCCAGAGATATCAGTTTTAAGTAGGTAGGTCTTGCATATCAACAAGTCAAATGCACTAAAGGCGTCGTCATTGATTATTTAAATCGATATTCAAACAATACTTGTGTATAATTGTTTACTTTTGTATTCATCGACAATGCATTTCGTTGTGTGTATTTTCTTAAAAACAATACCGTTATTAAAATATTACTCTATTAAAAGCAGGAGTAATAAACTGTGAGGAAATTACACCTTTGTGTACGGCATACAAATGTTGATCAATTTATAAATCTTTACTCATGTTTTCACCGATGATTCCCGACTTTTTGTGAGATCCTAAGTATCCGAGATCTTTCATTGGGGTTGACACAACATCGTTGCAGAATATAAGTTGTGTTATGTTAAACTCACTGTTTCCATAAATGCATTGACATAAACAAAGTCGAAATGCTGAATGCATCATTATGTGTCGGTTTCAATGAAAAACGTGTTCATGGCTGCTGTATACGAGCATGGCTTGTACCTACCGTCATTGACGCCACTTCCGCTGCCGCGCGTTCGCGCACTCGAAATCATGATGGCAAATATCCGTGTCTAGCAGGAGCAGACGACACAAATGCCGCACTAAAGACAATTTGGCAAACTAACAAATTAATTGGTTGGCTTTAAGTGACGCAAGAGATAAGACTAAACGTATTTCCGTTCAACGAACGATGGGACGCGTGCTAAATTCCTTCTCACGTAGCGTTCTATAAATAGTTGTTTCCAAGTACTATTTGTATCCAAGAGAGGAATTTGATACTCTTTCTATAGGCCTAAGACTATTGATTTTACACAGCGTAAATTCATATTTTATTAATAATAAATTAATAGTAAACTAGATAAATACCATCAAAAACGCAAACATAATTAATTTAACGATAAGATGTTGATGGGGTTGCTTTTTCAGCTTGCATCAAAGAAATCATTCTATATGGAAACAATATAAGTTTGCATTTTCGTAATGAACGCAGACTGTTTATTTGCAAGTGTTTGTTTTGACAGTGTACAGTGTAATATTACACAAGTTAAGTGACACCATGTAATATACCATATNAATATTTAGTGCATAAAATGAAAGGAGAACCATCTGGGTCAGACAATGGCTCGCCAGACGACCAGGCCTGGTTGATTACGTACGGCTGATGGACGAACTCAAGAAATACGCAAAAAGCTTCTGTCATATCCTGCACAAGGGCTAACAGATGAACCAAGAGATCCTGACACATATTGAGCAAAGAATCAAGCCGAAGGAGTTAAACTGCAGGAAGCATCTGACAGCTGACATTCAGTTTGCACAACCATTGCGGTACCTAACATCGGGGACAGTTACCATTGTATGACGTATGTCTTTCGGGTCGCACAGAGAACCATCTCCAAAATCATCCTTCAGGTCTGCGATTCGTACTTGACAAAATGTGCTGAGAAACCAATGCCCTGTCTTGAAACGCCAGATAAGCAGAAGAGCATGGTTAAGTAGTTCGGCGACCTATAGCAGTTGCATTACTGTGTGATTGTATTTGACGGGAAGCACATTGCCGTACGTTGTCCTCCTTTTTTGTGAAAGGCCGAGCGACGTCTTCGTTGTTCTTTTGGCGTCAATTTCTGTGGGTGGTGCTGATGGTTGTTGATCAACTTGTTAATGTTATGGCAATCTTGAGTGGGTCGCGCGCTTGTCTCTCCTTGTTGCTGCTGTTCCTCCTCTTCGATAACGGGTGCTGCTCGTGACGATCGTTTGGGAACTTACAGACTTTTGTGTGTAGTTTAGTCTTGTGTTTTGTATTTGTTGGTGGTAACAATAATCTGCTAGTTAAACGTATCTCGAGTATATGATACTATATATTATGAGCAGAAACGTTAGACAGCCGTGATATGAACGCATGAATTTAACTATAACGAATATTACTATTATGTTTACACATAACAAACGCGCACTTCATATTGGTCTGCGTATTTCAAATGCTCTGCTCATATAATGAGAATTAATACATATCGATGGCTTTCATATCAAGAACACATAAACATTCTTTAAGACTATTTAGATAAAAAAAAATCTATACTACTATATGAAGCTATAAATGTATGAAATGTTAATTGAAAAAGGCTTAGGAATACAGTGTTGGGCTTGTGATCTTAAAGTTTGATTTGATTTTCATGTTTCAAGTAGAACACTTGCTTTGGTAGTCAAATTATACGTGTTTTAAAGAGCTGGATACATGAACTAGGAATGGGAGCGAATACTGATAATAATATTCGAATATTCCTTTATCAAGTTTCGAATATATTCGAATATTTTATTTTTAAACCTTATATTAAAATGTCCGAACTTATGACCGTACGGAGCAACGTACGATTCCTGATTGCCACAAATACCACTATAAATCGTATTTCATGTGTAGCTTTGAAAAACTGGATAGAGTAATATTTTTTTTGTTTAAGATTCGGATTACTTCCCATCGATAATATTAATGCTTTTGTTTTTCTCCCACTTGAATTAAGGACCACAATTGGTTAATATTTGAGTAACTAAATTCTGATTAGATATTAATTGATTTAATATATGGATAAAGCAATTCCGTATGGAAATGGTAACATATGAAATCTATAAAAGGTACACTGTGCTGCTTAAAATAATCTACGCAAAAACCCTAACTAGTTCCTAGAAAAAGTCCCTATTGATTTGCCATATAAGAGTCCGATTAGGCATTTTCCATTTTGAAACATTACTTGATGTTGGCAAATACCTAATTAAATGAATAAGCATAGACTCATAGTTTATATTCTTTTCAAAAACACAAAATTACTTTTAACTGAGTTTATCAGAGTTCTCTATACATTATAAATGTTCAAGAGTGATGCATGGTGAAAATACCTTCTTTTTTCTGGATTATAAATCATAATGTCACGTAGGTGTTTCTTTATACAACTGAAATGCTGCCAGACTATCTTCTGATGCGAGCTGACATGTAACAGTATGTTCATATAATTAATTACCGTTGAACGACGTACTTTCTCACAGAAAACGGACTTCTGTTTGTTCAGTTATAGTTAATGTTGTTTTTGTAGCAAAAACGTTAATATTTTATGTCCGCTTAATGTTTAATAGCAAACATTTGCAAAAAGTGAGGAATCTATATGTCGGTATGGTTGTTGTTTACCTGATAATGCTAAAAATGAGGAAATCCTGTTAAACAAATACCTAATTTTACGACCATATTATATTCAACAATAGACAATTGTCAGTTTTTTTATGTCTCCATCAACATAAAAGGTTTTCCATCTTATAAGCTTTTCAGTGGAATATAGACATGTATGAACTCTGAAAAAAATACCTTATTTCACGACAATATAGTATTAAACCAGAAATCTATGTTTTTAAAATATATACAAGTTTTTACATTTATTATAAGCTTTTTGGTGACCTGCAGAAATTAATTATTAACCTTTGCAGTGGAATATATAATTTATTAGGTTAAATACAGTTCGAGTTCAGTGAAAAAGATAAGATTTATATTTTTCAAAATTTGAAAAGGTTCGGAAAATCGTATTATATTTTTATCCTATACATCGAATTATCTAAATATCCGTTACCTTGACTGTTAAATGGAAATGCGTGTAGAGTATTCATAAACACGTGTTTGCCATAACATCAATGACAATGATCAACAAAGCTGTCTCATACTCATGTATGACGTTGTTAAGGACATATTTAGATTACGTCATTAAACATATAACAGAAAAGTCATTTCACAAAAATCCTGAATCGTTTATGAATTTCGTGATATTCCTAGTTTCATAGATTTACGGTAACATACATGTATACATACAACATTCAGAAAGAAACATGATGTTATCCGCTGTAAACATAAATCATTATTCATTCTTATGCGATCTTATCAGACTCCTAAATTAATTCGTAGTAATAGCAATATGTATGTTTATGTTACAAAGTTCACATCACATATTTGTCTAATTATCTGGAATTCGCAGATGACTTCATTGACAACAGTAACAAAAAATTGTAGTAATCCGATCATTTCTTCCACATGTAATCCCTTTTTCTTAACAACCCTTTTATGTGTAGAACATGGCATAGGGGAAACCCATTCGGATAACTGGGATTTACACAAATCAGTGTCTTTTATTTAACAATACGAACACCTTATGTAGAGAGCATGTATTTAATGGACATTAGTGTATGGAGTGGAAATATATATAGACCTCGTTAAAATAATGCCCTTATCGTTTATAAACAGTTTTTTCTAGAGGACTTGTTCATCCAAGTATAATGTGTAATAATATTTAACGAAAGTATTTTATAATATAAATACGACTATTTGAACTGAATCAATGTATATAAATATAATATATTATCACGTGCTTGGAAATTATAATCCCTGCGATGTTTACTGATATGGATGATTACCAAGCAGACCAAGCAGTTATATCAACACAGTCCTAGTTCTGTAACTATAACGAACACAGTTATATAACTATGACGAACACAGGTCTATAACTATGGCGAACACAGTTCTATAACTATGACGAACACAGTTATGTAACTATGACAAACACAGTTATATAACTATGACGAACACAGTTCTGTAACTATGACGAACCCAATTCTATAACTATGGCGTACACAGTTCTATAACTTTGACGAACGCTGTTCTATAACTATTACAAACACAGTTCTGTAACTATGACGAACACAATTATATAACTATGGCGAACACAGTTCTATAACTATGACGAACACTGTTCTATAACTATTACAAAGACAGTTTTATCACTATGACGAACACACTTCTATAACTATGAAAAACACACTTCTATAACTATGACGAACACAGTCGTATAATCGTAACGAACACAGTTTTATAACTATGACGACTATAGTCATATTACTATGACGAACACAGTTCTATAATTTGTCGAACACACTATTTATATCAATAAAGACAGTATAAAAGTCTCAGATTGGTCTTATTTATTATCCGGAATAAGCTGCGCCTTGGGATGTATTCATAGATATGGCTCTTGTTTAAGAACTACGAACACATACTTTGAACTTTTGAAGGTCGCATAAACATTGAACGTTAAGTAAAAGTTAAACATGACCCTGTACAGGCTTCTCACAGTTATTTAAAATTGGCCGTTAAGCGCAATTCGTATTATTTACCAAAATGGCATTCAGAGAAAGCTGCTATTAATTTCCTTATGAAAACAAAACACGTTTGCCCTGAAATGCACCTTCATCAAGTCAATAAATATTTGTAAAGTTTGAATAGGATATTAATGATTTCAATCATATATACATAATACGTTTAAATATCATGTGTAACTTTACCGTGGCATAACTACAACTTTTAAAATAAACATCGTATACTTTTTAGACATACTAATATATGCTGTCCAAGAAATTTCAATTTATATTTCGTTATAAATGTCATTGTTCGAATTTGATGAAACGTTTACATAAATGGAATTAGACTCTTACGTTAACTACTTGCGATTTTTAAATTATTAATATATACAATTAAATTGGTTTAAACTATATGTATTAAGTTATTCGTAAACTCATGTAAGCGATAACAATACAAACATATATACTACGTTTAAGAAAATATGCAAAACAGGTAGACATTAATATATCGCTTAACATTAAGACCACAAAGTACAATTTTACAGCATTGAGAAAAAAACTTAAGGCTCATGCTATGACTATGTTATGTCAGATGAAAGTTTGGCTCTTATGGAGTAAAGTATCAAACTTGTGAAAACGGTTTATCAAAATGTCAATACTAGGAACAGTATAGAGCATTAGTAGGTATACGTGTTCATTAGAGGAATGGGACAATTATGTAAATTATAATACAAAAAGGTTAACAGAATAATTAAGAAAAAAAGACAGTTAGTTTAAATTCATCAGCATTAATTTGTAATATACTGAATGTAGTATGAAAGAAATATAAGTGGTAGAGTTAATGAATTCTGGAAGTTGCGATAACACAAAAAGCAGTTACGCGACTAGGCATCGTTAGCTGAAAATGGTCTGTTAATGAGATGGAATAACGTTAGAATATATAGAGGATATTTGAAACTAACACACATGGTAGCTATGAGCATATGTGCACTATTTGAAATTTTGATCTGACCCCTGGGTCAAAAGTTATGGGGGGGGGGCGGGTCAGTTTTCCTAATATGGCTACAGTAAAACCTTGTTAACACTATTGAAGTCGCATTTTTTGTTCAATCTTCATGAAATTTGGTCAGAACATGTGCCCCAGGACGAGTCAGGACGATCTTGGACGAGTTCGAAAATGGTTCCGGTTGGATAAAAAACATGGCGGCCAGGAGGCGGGGCAGTTTTCCCTATATGGCTATAGTAAAACCTTGTTTTAACATAACTTCTTCATTTATGACAACACAGTCTATCTCGACCATCCATGTCCACATTACCTACCCCAGGGTCCCGCCCACATAGCCCACACCCACCCAAAATTGCCTTTTCGTCCGTCCGTCCTGACCACTATCTCTTCCTACACTTTGAGAACTAGAACCTTGAAACTTAAACACATGGTAGCTATGAGCATATGTGCGAGAGGGCACTATTTGGAATTTTGATTCGACCCCTGGGTCAAAGATTATGGGGGTTGGGATGGGTCCGGGTCAGAGTTTTTCACTCATGTTTTTAGGTTATTTTACATTAACTTCTTCATTTATACACCGATTTACTTCAAATTGATACTGAACATCTCTTATGACAATACGGTTAATCTAAACTGTGCATGGCCCCATTACCAATCCTGGGGCGTTCCGCCCACATAGACCACGCCCACCCAAAATTTTGTTTTAACATAACTTGTTCATTTATTCACCAATTGACTTCAAATTAATACATCTCTTATGACAACACGGTACTTCCCCGTACCCCCAAACAAATTTCGTACCCAAATTTTTTTTCGTACCCAATTTATTTCGTACCCAATTTTTTTTCGCACCCAAATTTTTGTTCGTACCCAATTTGTTTTTTGTACCCAAAATCTTTCGTACCCAATTTGTTTTCGTACCCATTTTGTTTTTCGTACCCAATTTTGTTTTCGTACCATATTGTTTTCCTGTCGAAATTTGTTTTCGTACCCACATTTTTTTTTCGTACCCAATTTTTGTTTGGCATAATGTTTTCGTACCCAAGATCTATATCGACCATCCATGTCCACATTACCCACCCAGGGCCCCGCCCAGATAGGCCACACCCCTCCCAAAATTGCCTTTTACTATAACTTCTTCATTTCTACACCGATTCACTTCTAATGAATACTGAACTTCTCTTATGACAATACGGTCAATCTCAACTATGCATGGCCCCATTACCAACCCTGGGGTGCCCCGCCAACATAGACCACGCCCACCTAAAATTGTGTTATGTGGCGTGGGGATACGCGTCGGCTGCTGCCGCGCCATTTCTAGTTACTATTTGATTTTACTAAATGTAAGTGTATTACCATGTTATCTTGCTGAATTTTGAACATATTATTTATTTCCAGGTTCATAACTGTCAAATCTGTGCCAGAATCGGGAAATTATTTTACTCGGGATACACCGATCCTGTTAACACTTGCAGTAATACAGAAACACTAGCTCAGTAGTCGTATTGCGTTGCGTTTGATTTTCTTCTCAGTTGAAATTAATACTAAATGCAATAACTGTGATTTATAAATAAGTTTGTCTAAAAATAAAACAGTACAAGTGGTTGCTTACTTGTAACGTTTATGGATTTAAGTTAAAGTGTGAGGACGTTTTAAGAATGTTGATTTCGTTTTGCTAATTTTCCACATACAATGGTCAAACGTTATAGCAAACTGAATCCGAGTCTTAATTCCATATCTGAAAAATACAACACATTGCAAGTATTTCACGTACTTTTAATGAAGACAGTTAAGGAATAATATACTTTATTTTTATGTAATACTTTAAGCAGTTATTGTAATTAAACAAGTTTGGTACCTCTGGTATTGGGTACCGTCATGCTTTAGCATATTTAATTATGTACGTTTTTAAAGAATTCAGTTATTATTAAAATTATAGAAAATTATAAAAAAAGGGTAACTACCCCATGTCGGACGCAGTCGAATCTTGTGTGTAATAAAGTTTGTTGTTCAAAGGTGTTCAACAAGAAACAGACGTATGAAAACGATTTTTTTTAACAAAATACGTTTTGATTGGGAGTAAGAAAATGAGACGTGTTTAATTATTTATAAATCTGCAATTGAACTGACAATATGCAAAAAAAAACATTTAAAAACATATCATTATACTTTCCCTAGTAAATTAGGATTTCGAGAACAATTTTCAACACGATAATATTTCAATATTTTCCTGGGAATTGTTTGGCTTAAGCAAACATCTATGGTCATCCGTATCAAAGCTTTATGTATCCATTTGAACGTCGTTACGGTGAGTTAAAACATATCTTTGTGACCATAAATCAAACGTTTATGAGACCGTTAGTATAGCAGATTAACCTTAACTCCTAAAGGCCTAATAGTAAATATCGATACACTACGAGTAAATGCAATTGATAAGAACGCCTAAATATTTCATATGCATTTAATGAGCATTAAACTTCTGATAAAAGAAGAATTCAAGTGTCGTTTATATAACCTTTTCCAGAGTTTTGCACTTGAACATTGTTGTAACCTTTTATTTAAAGACATTACGCGGAATTAAATAATAGTTATTTTTGGTTATGGTGTAAAGCCTAAAGATATGAATAAATCTGTTAATTTCAAAAATGATAAATGAGCTATATATTGTTGAATCTCTAAACATCCGTTCAATTACATTTATTTCTTATTTTCAGAGATTCATGTTAATCTACAAACAGTTCTTTCCATGTGGTGATCCAGGTCGTTTTGCATTGTTTGTTTTTAATGCATTTGACCAAAAATAAGGTAAGTTTCGTGACAATTGTTTTTTTGTTTATACGTATATTATAGATAAACATTTTACAGATGAAAATTACCGAACATATATCAGAAATATACATTTACGTGAGACACTTCTTCTAAAAAACGCGATGTTACACATCAACATAAGCAATACGAAAGCTAAGTCTCAGCGTAAGTGACTAATGTACTGTTAATAGCCGTATAATAAGGAAACTGTCTTCTTTATTCTCCCAGGCTTCTTATTTATAACAATAGTCAATGTTCGAAAATAGCATGCATCCGAAACGGAAATGCGAAAATAACCCACTATTCAACAACCCATTGCGAGTTTATTGTTAATAAACTACCTTCAATTTCATAACACACACGCATTTTGTGGTTGTTTTTATTTCGATCTGGGCGAAACCATCCTACTATTCAACAGCGCAGTGCGAGTGCGAATGTTGTTTATACGCAAACTACGTTTTCAGAACACAAACGCAATTTTATGCTCGTTTTTTGTTTCGTTCTGCTTTTTGCCTGGCTCCGAATTCCGGTGCATTCGAGCGCTGAAATAAACACGACAAGTCTGTAGAATTTGACAGTCGTAGGTTGGTTGTACTCCAAAAGCATTACTCGTGTAATATAAACATAACATATGACAACAATCATAAAGTGTTCACATTTGTTTTGTTATATTACCTCTCTATTATGCATGTCTTCGATTACATATTAATTACAAACTATTGTCCATATCGGATATATTTTATGTGCATTTTATTTCAGCATAGCAAACAAAAAAGCATAGCATAGAAGAATTACACACATTGGCTGAACTCGGTTATGCTTAACTAGGCATGAACATGTGTTTCACTTCAATTTTGATTTCGACGTTCGCGCATTAATTGACATTTACATGCTGCAATTGCCTGTTTTGCTTTCTGGCGGAATGTTCTCTTGTTTTACAGGATGGTTACATTGAATTCCTCCAGTTTCTACAAGCCCTGTATGTGACGGCACGAGACAAAGTAGAGAAAAAACAATGCAATGTCGGTACACGCAAATTAATGTTAATGGCACTAATTGATTAATTGCACTTTTAAAGTGTGACTATCATAGTGTTCGAAAATTCTGTAATTGAAAATTGCTATGAATGATCGGTTCTCAGCCAATTGTTAAACATTAAAAAATCGTTTATTTACTTAATGGGTACTGAACATGTTAGGTTATGTCTAGTTTAATTTAACATGAAATGATGGTGCGATATATACTAGTTGGGTTACATTTCTTAACCGTCTCTAATACCCATGTTTTCATTAGCTTTAGGGATATACAACGAAGCTTTGTTCATGATTGATACAAAATGTTCGTTATTGTTCTCGATTGATAATTAAGTGCAAGAATGAAACGATCAAATGAAAAACAACCAGAATGAGTAAGACATTTAATTTTCACGCGCTATATCGGTCAATAAGTTATTTGTTACACTTGTCAGGGGCGTTACGGTTATATGACCTTGACAGTGACGGATATATAACAAGGGACGAGCTTCGAGATATCGTAGATTCCATTTACAAAATGGTTGTAAGAATGAAGATATTCGTTAAACATACAAGTACGAAAATATACTGACATTACATCTGTTTAATATACTAATTGAAATGTAGGTTAAACAAATCCATGTATAACGTAAAGCAAATCATCATAATGCTCATCATCATCATGATCTTTATCCTCATCGTCGTCCTCACCACCATCGTCGCCATCATCGTCACCATCATTCTTATCGTCGTCCTCATGATCACCCTCATTGTCACCAGCATCGTCACCATCATCGACACCATCAACGTCACCGTCATCGTCATCATCATCATCGTCACCATCATCGTCGCCCTCATCGTCAACATCATCGTCACCAGAATTGTCATCATCGCCATCGTCGGCGTAATCATCATCATCATCATTATCATCATCATCATCATAGTGGTGGTGGTGGTGGTTTTGGTGGTGGTGATTATAAGAAAAATAACAATACAATAAATAATATAATGTTCAATATATTACTAGTAAGAGTGCGGAAGATCGTATCAAAATGCCTCGAATAGCAACATGTGCGGTGCAATGTAATTGTTAGTGCCTTCTAACTGATAAGCTTATACCGTCTACGTGGCCGTATGGGCATAAGGCTCCGGGTATGAACATCAAAAGTTCAAGTCTTACCCCGGGTTTCGTCCTGTCATAGACGGTTTCCTTCCTAGTAGTGAGTCAATTGGAGGGGTTCCTAACAAGCGCTCGACACGCTTTAAGTTACGGATGTCCGTCAGTAAATGTGCTTTATTAGGCAAAACAGGCTGGCCTGAATTGCGATGTTTTACTGCTAATCACTGTATTTGGTATTTTAACATATCCATTCCGTTACTGTCTTCAGGAGTTAGTCCATTAAAGCATCATTTTATTTATTCGAAGATAAAACAGCATAGAAGCGGCCGATATTAGTGAAATTGTGTATTACCATACGCGTGCATATGCACCTATACATATATAAAACTATAATATCAGATATATTGTATTTGAACTAATTATATCTACGCCTTCTGCCTTTTCTGGAAAGGGCATGTTCATGTCTTACAAAATGACCTACACACATTTGTGCAGTAATAGACCATTCCGATTTCTATAATTGTACATGTAAACAAGTTGACATCATAAGTATTTCATTCGTAATATGATAATTGAATTAACGTTTGTGCAGTAATAGACCATATCAATTTCTATAATTCATCATGTAAAAATGTTTATATTATAAGTATTTTCTTCGTGATATAATTGAATTATGCTGTATAATAAAAAAGTATGCTTTCACTTTGTGTGTATTAGAAAGTGTATATAACAAGACATATAAGCAAGACCATCAGACCGTCATACGGACATGTGCAAAGTAATATACCACCGTTTTTAGAATTGAGGGGGGCATAATTATCGCTACGGCCATTCTCCCACTTCCGCTGAAGGGGATTCATAAGTTTATGGCGTAAGTATTTGTACTAGTTACTGGTAAACCAGCTTTAAATGTTAAATGACTGCCATCTTTTGAATGAAGAACTGTTGAAAATGGCGAACCTTACAATAAACAAAACATATTCATGTTTTTTTTTCAGATCATTACTGAGAAAACCGTCCGAAAATGCGCTTACCAGCATTCCTGCGTTGGCATCCGCAGACGGATCTACGCAGTTCAACATCAGCATATAGTATTGGTTTACCGAATTCATCGCCATGGTTACCTGTACGAGAATGATATCAACACGGAGATTTGTAGACCTATATACATAAAAGGTTCTTAAGTTTTTGCCTGTAATATAGCAAAAAATTAAAAGGGTATTGTGTTCCATATTATATCCCGACCGAACGTACGAACATATACATATAAATTTACTAAAGTTGTGCAACATCAAATTTCAATATAAACAGTACACGTATGAGTAATTAACAAAGTAATTTCAATTTTTAATGCGTTATCCAAAGCATTGTTATCTGATAGTTTAGAAGCTTCCTTACGGGTTTGAAATTCACAAATTATCAGGCAGTGAATACAGAAAATGAAAAGGCTTTACACAATATATACTGTTTATTTACAAATAAATGAGCGGAAAATGTGTGGAAACCTAATGTGCTAAGGAGAACTGTATGACACAAAACTGGTCTTCCTCCTGAGTAGCAAACAACTTTTAAATAGATAGTTTGTGTCATACGTTCTGTACCGTTAGTTAGTTATGCTCACATTGATGATTTCATCACATTTGAAAGATGAAGATTGAGTGACAAACAGGTATAAGTGACTCAGTGATATCAGTTTTACGTAAGTGGTTAAGCATATTGACAAGTCAAATGCATTAAAGGCGTCGCCATTGATTATTTCAATCGATATACAAACAGAACGTTGTGGCATTGTTTATTTGTTTCTTCATAGACAATGTGTTTTATTTTGTGTAGTTTCTTTAAACTAATACCGTTATTAACATCTTACTCTAATAAAAGCAGGAACATTAAACTGTGAGGGATTTACACCTATGAATACGGCATAAACATTTTGATCTATTTATACATCTTTACTAATGTTTGACCGATGATACCCGACCTTTTTTGAGATCCTAAGTATCCGAGAGTTTTCTTTTGGTGTGACACAAAATCCTAGCAGAATATAAGTTGTGTTAAGTTAAACTCACAGTATCCATAGATGCAATGGAATACCGGTAGTAGAAAGTCGCATTGCTGAATGAAACATTATGTGTCGGTTTCATTGAATGTTCCCATTTGAAACAAGTCGAGCACAACACGTTTTACCTCGAAATACAATCTCTCAGCAGAGTTGTCGATCTGTGCTCTAGCGCACAGTGAGTGCAATGTAACCGTCGTGTAAAAGCTATATATCAAAATATACCAACATTGCAGGATAAATCAAGATATCGTTTGGATGTTTGGTGCTCGAAGAACTATGTACATAACGGCGTAACATTCAATACTATAGTAGAGCCTGATCGAAACATATTTTTGTTCAAACGTCATGTCATATTAAAATATTCAGGAATGGGTATATGGGATTTAATAATGGGAAACGGAAGCAAGATATATTTAACGTGCACTTTCCTTTGTCCAGTTTATTTTCTCGTATACAAAATTCCATTGTTTTTAACGAATGACTTTTCCTGCGCATACATAGTCTTTGGTATAATACTGTTTTTAATCAGGTCGTCATACTTAACAAAGTTTCAATATTGATATATGCAATTGATCTGCTAACTTAGTATTGCATAGGTAGTAGTCAACTTTGTATATATAGACTGGCCCATTGTTAAACTATTTACTTATATCTCATATAACGTCATCACTCACCATAACATATTATATAAATACTGTTTATCACACAAGTATTGTGCAATATCTACATAATCAGTGTAGTACACACACTCCAATTCAGCACGTACTACTTACCTTCTTAAATGTGCAATATTTTAGACATTAATGATAAACAAACTTACAACAAACACTTTATTTTGTTTGTATAAGAAAGTTAGATTTTGGGTAACATTCTTGAACTATAAAACAATAATATATAAATATATTTTTACAATTATATTAATGCCAGATCAAGTAACTGTACATGAAATACTCTGTATATGGCATACTTGTATATTTGTATGTAATATTATATGAATAAAATAAAATTGTGCACACGTACACAAAAATAAACTCTGTGTCGAAACGCTACTGTAAACGTGCCGCACTTTTAACAGTACACTTATTTACCTAACAGTAAATATGTTTCACTGTAACTAAAGCACATTCTTCGTTAATATTAAATAACTAGAACGCACTATCTTGCACTTCAGTGTTGCTAAGCAACAGATTGCCTAATACAGGTTTGCAGATCAACGTAAAGATTCAGCTATACGGTTTCCATGGAAATGTTTGGNACACACAATAAATGCCATGATTGCCCTGAAGCAGATACCCGAGTTAAAGGTACATTAATTGTAATAAACTTGACCTATGTGATCTAGTTTTGGACTACCATTGACCAATATTCAAGATTTTGATATTGTCAAGATAAACAATTTAAATATGTTTAAATGATATTAATAATAAATGGTAAGCTATTTTTATTTGTGAGTGAACTCTGCACCCGTCTTATACTTTGATTGTTATAGTTTATGGTTAAGCCCTAGTCCTATAGAGATGCCGGATCAACCGCGTTCATATCAGGGATGATCCGGCATGTGAACCGTGTAGCCGCCGAGTAGCTCCGTCTCAATGCGTGTAGGTCCTAGAACGTGCGGAAATGTCCTTGGTGCTCCGGAAGGCCAACACGGGAGTTTTGGGAGGTTCAAAACTGCCATGTTGATCCGTGACGATCCGGGATGATTGCACCATCCCGGATGGTCCGTATAGCTNATATATTACAATGTACAATTATAATGTACTACGTTACACAACTAAGCCTTTATTTAGTTTGTATGAGAAAGTTAGTTTTTTTCTGGATAAATTCTTTAAATATAAAACAATATGAAAGTATTTTTACATTATCTATTTATGTGTATATCAAGTAGTTGTACATGAAATACTTAGACATACTTGTATGCATGTATGTATGAATGTTGTATTATACGAATAAAATAAAATTGTGCACACGTAAAATTAAAACTTTGTGTCCATACGCTATTTTAAACGAGCCGCACTTTTAACAGCATACTATCTAGCTAGCAGAAAATATGTTTGGCAGTCACTGAAACACATTCTTCGTTAATAATAAATTACTAGAACGCCGTATCTTGCATTCCAATGTTGCTAAACAACAGATTGTGTAATGCAGGTATAGCGATAAACGTTATACCTCAGCGATTCGGTTTCCATGGCAAATGTTTGGCATGTAGCCCAGTGCCTAATATATTGAGCTAGTGCGTTTCGAGTGCTTCGCTGTACAGCGATTCCAGTATCACGGCTGCTTCTTAAACGTATGAAATATACTAGTATAGTAATGGATTTAAAAAACAAAATGTTATTATACCTGTTATATTTAGTTTTTATTCAAACTGTTACTTCGCAATCGTTAGGTGAAACATCGACATCAAGAATTGTAAAAAGATTGGACAGGCTTGAAGACGATGTATTTTTGTTTCGAAAGGCTCTGAAAGAAGAAAGTGATTTATCTAGAGAGGATATTTCTACGATTTTTAACGAATTGCGTAATTTACGAAAGGATCTGGACGAAGAAAGAGACATAAGAAGAGGGGATATTTCTACGGTTTCTAACAGGTTAACGGAATCTTCTGGACATGTTGTTAGACATGACAAAGAACAAGTTACTGTAGCTCAGCATGGGTCTTGTGATTGTGGAGCTATTGTGAGTCACTACAAAAATGTAATGAATGCGTTAAAGAGTGAAAAATCCGAGAACATAATGCTGCGAAAGAAATTCGACAAAATAAGAAAAGAACATGATTTTGAAATCGGAAATCTCCGCGAAATGTTTCATAATGTTGTTTCTGGATTAAACAGTACGGACATGACATTACGTTCAGTATTAGACTCAATCAAAAATGAAACAATCGAGAATGCGTTTAGGAGAGAAAAATCTGAGAACATAATGCCTCAAAAGAAATGAGACGAAATGAGACAAAAACATGATACTGAATTCAGAAATCTCCACGAAATGTTTAATAATGTTGTTTCTAGATTGAACAGTACGGACAGGACATTACGTTCAGAAATAGACTCAATCAAAAACGAAACAAAGGAGAATTGGAGCGCTGCACAGAAGCTGGTTCACGATAGCTATGCTGTTTGTCAAAAAGATATGAATTACACGCGTGCCTACTTAAACGAAGGGTTAATGCGTGTAAATGAGTCATTGACAAATCGTTCTTTGAATGCATTACAGTCAATATCTGGGATAACATCAGGTATTGTCAGCCTTAATACTTCGAAGACAATCGTGAAGAACGTTACTGATCAGCTTCATCATCCACATTCGTGTGACGCAGTGGAAAAGAGTGGCGAATACACAAATTACCCCAGTTCCCACCCGAACGGCATGCGTGTTTATTGTTATAAAGACTCCACAAATAGGGGATGGATTGTAATCCAGAGGAGAGCAGACGGGTCTGTGAATTTCAACCGCACTTGGGCACATTACAAAGCTGGCTTCGGTGAATTGAGTCATGAATTCTGGTTGGGCAATGAAGCTATCTTTCAGCTGACGAAGGACGTACCAAGAGAGCTGAGGATAGATATGGAGATGTTCGAAGGAAACAAACGTAATGTGCTGTATTCTAAGTTCAGTATTTCATCCGAGTCTAAGAAGTATAAGCTCCATCTGTCGGGATACTCCGCATACTCTGGTGACGCAGGAGACGGTTTAATAAGGAATACTCACAATGATCAGTCGTTTTCAACTTTCGATGCAGACAATGACAATTGGGAGGGGTGCTGTGCATGCGAAGTCGGGGGCGGGGGCGGTTGGTGGTATGTCTTTAGGCGGGGTAGTTGTTTTAGCACTAATCTTAACGGGATCCATAAAAGCAATTCTACAAACAGGCATGGAATTCAGTGGTACGCAAGCTATGGAATCATATCTCCGAAGTTTGTCGCAATGAGCATACGCTAAGAATGCTCTTTAATGCTTTGATATGAATGGTAATGGTTAGAGCAAAGCAAATAACTGTTATTCGTGTTTTACCTGCGATTGTATTGGTTTAATTATTATTGAGTCACCTACCGTGGAAAACCCGTGACGGTTTTATATTGAAGACATAATCTGCAAACAATACATCAGGCATCATTACATCTCAAGTTTTAACAAATAAATTGTATCTTCAATTTTTATAACTGTTATCCCTCCACATTGTTAAAATATAGACTATTCGTTGTTCTTGTTGCCTATGAGAATGTCATATCAATATGACAAGCTTTTTTGAATGGTTAATTTCGTATTGTGCTAGCAAAATAAGTGTGTGATGATAAGTCTAGTGTGTTTACTTTTTAAATTATTATTATTTTCTCAACTTTTGTTGAGGATATTGAATTGTTAATGGCATATCATTACACTATATATGTACAGACAATAAAGTAAGTTCTTTTAACAAAGAATTGGCCAAATAGTTGTGATACTGCAGCTGCTGTTTTGCATTATTACAAATATAATTGAATCGATGTGTATAAAATTGTTTTCCAAAGACGCTGATTTCAGTAGTAATGTATGCAACATGCAACAGCATTGCAATGTTTAAACGCTACTTATAGGCGCTGTATCTCTGTTTTGTTGTAATCATTAAATCTTGATATGTGCACGTGTACTTGTGTACATGACTAAGACATATCCCCAGTTTTATACGATCTGTCATAATAGCATAGCTCAATAATGAGAGTGAGTCGGAGTGAGACTGGGGCTCAAAGGGGCGGTCGCACCTTAATTAGTGGGTATGGGGCACAGATCGTCTTTCGAGATTTGCATGCCTGCTTGCGTGAGTGCGTGCGTGTGCATATTAGTATTTATGTTTCATGGGAATGTTTATTAATGATATTTTTACATGATTGAACATGTTAAAACTAGACGACCACATTGTAAAAAAAGATAGTCATTTTGAGTATTTTTTTATCTTTATGTGTGATCTTATTTTAATAAAAAGTTTATTGTTAATATTGTTATTATCATTATTATTATTAGTGTTGTTGTTATAATTATTAATAATGAATGGCTATTTTTGTATATGCCCTTCCTTTCCCACGTTGAGCGCATACAACACCAATCATGTAATATAAGTGTTTTCCCAGGAGGGCATAGAGGCATGGCGAAGTAAATTCAAAGGTGCATTTTAACGCGCAGTTAATGCACATTGTGAAGGTTCTGTGATTTTTGCCCATCTGTTCTTTTTTCCGATATCGTTATGGTAGACAAGAAATATCTTTAAAGCGACATAAGACGTTCGGTTTAATTTGCTTTTGGCGTTGAAAACCATTTCAATAAAATCAAGGAGTTATGACTAATGTCGCGGATGTTGTTGTTTTTTTTAAACAATTCTAAGCCGTATTACATTCACATACATTAACATGAGTACCATGAGTTTACAATCTTATTGGAGACCCTAGTCCAAAAGTGTAAATGCCCAAACGAAGACTAGTTTTTTTGTGAAAACAATATTGGAGGTTTAAACAATGTTGTGTTTTACTCGGCTGTTGATCATTCCACATATAAATAAAAATAGATCCACGACTCGACAAGTACTCATGAATGGCAGTGTTTGCCCAACATATTACATCGGTATATGGTCGTTATGTCGCATTTTGTCTTGTTTTGATTGAAATCGGGATTTAAATATACAAATTTATATTAAGCATTTAATACGTTTCTTTGAAGATCTTACACCATTTAAATGAGCATATGGTTGTTGGCGGCCATTAGTCTCGAAAGACAATGGACTTGCGTCCCTTGAGAATGTCAAGATTGTTCATTTAGCGTCAGGTTGCTTGTGTCTGTAGGTTGCAGCGTTAACAATGGCTGTGCACACCTACTCGGCAGTCTCTGTCGCATCTTGCGCATATAAAGGAAGATTTAACTGTCGGCAGAAGGTGTTTGCCCTGTCTGCGTGTGAGCCTGTCATTGGTAAGCTTGCGGACCCTCTCCCTGCCCACCTCGTGTGCTGTTGTTTATTTGAACGGCTTTTAGGTCGCGTTTGCAGATGCCCTTGTAGAGGAAATTTGGCCAACCGTTTGTTCTCTTGCCTGACGCAAACTCTTCATATACCTGTGGGATGTCTTTGGGGATTCGGCCGTTGTCCATCCGACGCACATGGCCCGGCCATCTGAGACGACGCTGGCGGAGAAGAGTGGTCCTGCTGGGGATGGTTGCCCTCTCCATGACATGGTTATTTGTCACGCGGTCGCTCCAAGTACGGTACGCGTCTGAGGCATCGCATATGGAAGGTGCTTGGCCTTTTCTACTGGGATGTTTACAACGTCCAGGATTCGCTGGCATACAGAAGAGTGCTTAACACGCAGGCCTGGTAGACAGCTATTTTTGTGTTTGTAGTAAGCATGCTGTTGTTCAACACTCTCTTTGATAGCCTGACCATGGTTGTTGATGCCTTGCCAATCCTTTGATTTATCTCTGCTTTAATTCATAGTTTTTTTATAGTAAAATGGGGTGGTTCGGCATGCTGAGCCATCACCTGAGTTTGATTCAGACGGATTGTCAGGCTGAACGTATCATATGCCTTTCCAAATGGATTCAACAGTCTCTGAAGTTCAGTTTTGGTGTGGGTGACTAGGGCGGCGTCATCTGCAAACAGCATGTCCGTCATCATCACTTCCCGTACTTTGTTCTTTGCCTTCAGTCGAGCTATATTGAACAGACTGTGGTCTTAACGATTGTGGAGAAAGACACACTCGGTTGAATTTTCAAAGGCATGATGAAGCAGGAAAGCAAAGAAGATGCCGAAAAGATTGGAAGCAAGGACGCAGTCCTTTTTGACGCCACTGCGGATGTCGAACGCACCTGACGACGAGCCGCCATACTGAACAGTGCCATTCATGTTGTTGTCGAACGATTGGATCACGCTCATGAGTCTTGGTGGGCAGCAAGGACGGAGAATAGTCCATCCCTGCTGACAAGGTCAAATGCTTTGGTCAGGTCTGTGAAGGCCAGGAAGAGGGGCTTGTGTTGCCATCTGCACTATCCCAGCAGTTGCCTGATAGAGAAGATCATATCTACAGTTTTTCTCTCTGAGCAAAACCCGCACTGTGACTCTGCGTACACTATATCAGCAAGCTTATATAGTCTGTTCAGGAAGACACGTGCGAAGACTTTACCCACAACACTCAGGAGGGATATCCATCTGTAGTTATTGCAATCGTTTATGTCGCCCTTCTTCTTGTACCGGGTGATATTGTTGGCATCTCTCATGTCCTGAGGTACCGATCCTTCATCCCAGCACTGACAGAGAAGGTTGTGCAGATGTTCTAGGAGCACACTGTTGCCATCTTTACCAGAAGCTTTTCCTGAGGACAGGCTCTCGATTGCCTTCTTAAGTTCTGACATAGTGGGGTTTGCATCCAGTTCCATCACAAGAGGGAGAGTTTTGATTGACATCATCTGTGACACGGTTCTGTTTTGAGTATAATTCAAAGTAGTGTTCCACCCAACGATCAATCTGCTTGCCCTTGTCGTGGATGATCTCACCAGTGGTAGACTTCAGAGGAGTTGTGATCTTTATGGTTCGGCCCATGGCTTTCCTTTTGCCGTCATACATGCCCCTAAAATTTCCAGTATCGGCAGATAGCTGGATGCCTTGGCAGAGCTGAAGCGAGTAGTCATTTGCGCACATTCTTGCTAGTCTCTGTACTGAACGCTTGGTAGATATGTACGCTTGCAGATTCCTCTGACTAGGAGAGCGTTTGTGTTCCAGGTGGTGGGTTCTACGGCGTTCAAATACGACTGGGGTGAGTGTGAAGAAGAAGGCCTCAAACCAGTCACTGTTTTGGTCTTCCTCTTTCAAAAAGCGTGTGTGGCAGTGTTGTGAACTGTGTCTCTAATGTAATCCCATCGCTTTTTGGCTGTGCCATCAGGAGGTTCTTGGTGGAACACCTCCGAAAGAGCTGGTGTGAACTGCCTAACCTTTTCGGGAAACGTGGTCTTGCTCACATCAATACGAGGTTTTCCCTCAGGCCTGGAGCGGTAAACCTCCTTCGGCTGAAGCCTCATCTTGCAGCAAACCAGCGAGTGATTGGTGTCGAAGTCAGCGCTGTGAAAGGTGCGAGTAAGGAAGACGCATTGCAAGGCAGATCGCCTGGTAATGATCAGGTCGAGCTGATGCCGGTGTTTGGATCGTGGTGTCTCCAAGATACTTTATGCTGTGGTTCGGTCTGGAAGAAGGTGTTGGTTATGCTGATGTCATGGTATGCGCACAGCTCCAGGATTTGCTGCCCAATCTCATTAATCTTACCAACGCCGAATTTGTCAACACATGTGGGCCAATATTTGAGATTCGCGTCCACTCTGGCATCACAGTCACCCAGTCGTACCAGCTGCTCTTCTTTTGGGATCCTGTTGATAATTGAGTCTAGCTGGCTGTAGAACTCGTCCTGGGAATCCTTTGTGGCGCTGGGTGTTGGTGCATATAAACTGATCATGTTAACTCAGCCAGATGTGGTGTGGATTCGGAGTGATAACAGTCGTGCAGTTCCTTGTTGGCATGGTTCCATCGTCCCCACTAGAAGATTCCGGACAGCGAAACCAACGCCATACTCTTGGATGTCCACTGCACTCTTTTCTTGTCAGAAGAATGTAAAATCCATTGCCCTAAGGGTTCCTGAATCAGCAAGCCGTGTCTCCCGCAGTGAGGCAATCTTGACTTGGAGTCGCACAAGCTTATCGTGTTTTAACTGAGGTCTTTCGGGTATCACTGGTGATCTGGAGGTCATCCGATAATTGTGTAGACAGTGTTCTTACTTTCCAGATGCCCAGTTTGAGGGCAGGAGGTTTCCTTTTTTGTTTTGTTGCCTTGTGCATAAATCGCAGTCCGCTTGTCAGGTAGTGCAGTACATTGAGACTTTACGCACCCAGTAAGGCAGACAGACTGTGGACGGGACAGCACCTAACTGGCTGGAGGTTCCCAGCTTGAGGCGGGCGTTAGCTGTCCATTGAGACATGGTGATCTCTCCCACCGTCGGAAGCAGCCGTGGTTGCCAAGCTCTACGCAAATGGAGCTGATGATTTATAACCGGTAACTGCTGCTTTCTGGGTTTTGTCGACGCTTTGCTCCGAAGCTGAAGTGACCTCTCCAGGGCGCAAGCCTGGGAATGATGGTATGGAGTGTCAGCTGTTGCCCATGCAGCAGAACCCCCCCCCCCCCCCCCNTCTCCACGCAAGCTGGTAAGTCCAAGGGAAAGGCGAAGCCAATATATCTTGGCACCAGCGGCGTCGCAGGAGTTGTCAGATTGACTTTGTAGACAAGGTCAGACCGCCTTAGGGACTCCGTCTCCGGATTTGAAGTAGGGGTTTACTCCCATAGCCTTTGATCAACCAAAACCTATCCTGCAAGGCAGCAGGACCGTAACCCTAGCAGGGAGACTGAAGGGGGTACTCGCACGTGTCTAAGGTGCTCCCCTGGACTAGTGGTAGAGCGGGGTTGGTGTCTTACTTTCCCCGTACAGGTATGTCACCTGCCCACTGCCCCAGTGTTGGCCGTTGACACTGCTTTGTGTTCATCGGCCCTTTTTAAGTTCTTATTATTCGTCTTGCTGGAATACCCAGATATCCTCCTCACCAATGAGTCCGCATTATCGTGACACCAAAGTGGGGGAGCCGGTTTAGTTGCCGACAGCCCGACCACGGGACAGGTTGTACTAGATTACGTGATACTAGTCAAAGGTTGTCTGATCAACCTGACCTGACAATGAACAATAAGTATACTACAAAGTAGGGTACGGAAAATATATGTAAACGTACACCGGCACCCGGTCGTACTCCGGGGTACTGTTGAGTATGTTTTCCGTTAGTACCTGAGCCGACAATGACTACCGGTAATTGAGCGGCAGTAACCCAATATTCCCAGTACAATAGCCAGTAGCCAATGTACAGAGCTGATAAAGACCACACCAACAGGTTCTAAAACACAGTGTCGTGTTGTTTTATTATTGTATTATTTTTGTTTAGCAAGACTTGGCAAAATAATATGGATTTAAATTTTGAAATAAAATGAAGTATAGGGTCTGATACGGAATTCCGTAAGTGCCATCGTGGTAACACATTAAAATCCAGAGGGCGACACTGCGAGAGTGCGAGAATGCGATGACGACAGTGCGACAATACGATGGCAACAGTGCGATAGTGCGATGGTGACAATGCGATAATACGATAATACGATTACGACAATGCGAGAATACGATGACGAAAGTGCGACAATACAATGGCGACAGTGCGATAGTACGATGGCGACATTGCGAGAATACGATGACGACAGTACGATAACGCGATAGTACGATGGCGACAGTGCGACAACGCGATAGTACGATGGCGACAATGCGATAGTACGATGGCGACAATGCGATAGTGTTATCGTACTGTCGCCATCGTATTGTCGCACTGTCGTCATCGTATTATCGCATTGTCGCCATCTTACTATCGCAATGTCGCCATCGTATTGTCTTACTGTCGTCATCGTATTTTGAGCTCGGCTGTTTTCGAAGAAAACCCGAGGTATTGTCATAGCCCTCTCGTTCTTCCGCGTCGTCGTCGTCCGAAAACTTTAACATTGATGTGACCTACTCGTCAACGATCTGACCCGATCCAAAACGGAAATCTACTGTGGAGTCAGTAATATAACCTGCATGTCAAATCTATCATACACAAAGAGATCATTGGGTCTTGACGTCTTTTCACAAGAGCATGCCGCCAAATATTGTGTTGATTTGTTGACTAAGTATAAGATTGCAAGACTTAAAGCACCCGCATGTTGGCATAACAGCCTAAATCTCTGACGATATGTTATCTTTTATCCGTGTTACAGTCATACAGTAAGCAACACAGAAATAATGAAATATGCAGGACGTAGCCTAATCCGTTTTCCTTCTTTATGTATTTTGGCTGCGCTAAAAGCTGTGTTTTTCCAATATGTTTATATTGGCTGTTCTAAATGTCCACCCAGCAATTCTGTCCTGTTTGTACCCATAAATATTCATTTTAAGTGTGCAGGTATATATCACTGTGACTACATCAGATATGCATTTTGCACTCGGTATTGAGTAAAGTCACTGACCAGACTCTGACAAGATGTACAGAGACAAACCCTCCTTCATTTACTCCACACAGTTTATTATCAGTGCAATGTAGCCTATTGATTAGTTTCGTTTTTAACGATTAACGGACACGTCAGAAACTACAGAGAAAAACGGTTCAAGACGATTGTTCTGTGGAAAACGCACTAACAACGAGTTTTGAACATGCAGGGAATGTATAGTATGAGAAGTCCGGGTAAGTTATATATCCGACATTAATTCTGATTCATTACATTTGTGATGTTTTCCGAAGTGGATATATTTTCGGATAGTGCACATTTCGTACAATTGCTCTATTTCTACGTCAGCCCTCCAAATCAGTTGTTAGGCAATACATTTATCATTTTATGGCCAAAAAAGAACCAAAATAGAAAAAACGCAATAACAAGTGTACTTGTCTGTCCTTGTGTATGTGGGGCTTTCATTGTTAGCTTAAACTTTAGGGAGTTATTATTTAGTTGAACATTGACAAATATATANATATATTGTCAATATAGTTTAACATGTGTTCTAGGGCATAACAACAAAAACTGCATTAAAATCGGTAATGTTTTGACAAAATACTGGCTAGACCTAGCTCCCTGTAGTTATGTGTATCATGTAAACAGTTTCTCATCATATCGGCCCTTCTGATTGGTTGCTAAGGTTTGTTACTATGCGCATTCGCTTGTTCTATAAATAGTTTCCTTATGGAAAAACAAACTCTTGCTCATATTGTTCTATAAATATTGTTAAAAAAAATCACAAAAAAGCGGATTATAAACTATTTTATAAACCTACTAATAAACCATAAAGAAACTACACAATTATGTCTTACATCATTTAAAAACCACATCATAACCCATGATTTAACATGACGTACTTTCCAATCAAAACCTGAAATCATATAAAAAATATCGTCTTAATAGTCATTAATATACAGTAAATAAAATATAAGTTCTAAAAATTGAAAAACATTGACCGTCCTGTACTTCTTGAGGGTTTTTCCGAGTGGACTGGTTTAAGTCACGATACAATGAGGAGGGCCGATACTATGAGAATAAGGGATAACATCTGTGTCTCTTGACCTTTGAATGCTACATAATTGCCAATGACAAGATGTGTGAAAAAAAAATTGTACAAATTAGCACTTGAAATTAACAACACAGAATTAATACCAGTTAGGAAAGGATTTAGGTCAAAATGCAAAGGTTTGACAAATTGTGTTTTTTCAGAGTTTTGAGTAAACCTCAAATTTGTAATTAAAAATTAAATGAAAAATTAACACCAGATATAAAAAAAAAAAATATTATGTTTACTTTTGATTAATGATATTTGAAATAATAGCTATCTGCAGTACAACTTGTCTTTACAATTATAATTATCACATTATCACTTATCACTCATGCAATTTAAGAATAATATGACACAAATATGAACCATGTTTAAAGTGTCTGCACAACACATGTCTTATAAGGTCATGGACTAATAAACAATTCAAAGGTCCAACATTATATTGGCTTAGTATGAAGACCATAGCACTGTAACTTCGGCATTAATCATTGTGTTATAAAATATCTTACCACAAATGATAGAATTGAGTAAATTAATACAACTGGCTGTGGCAAAACAGGTGTGGAAACTTTATTAAATTTATTTATAAGTATTCAGTTGTTCTGATGAAAAATAATACATTATTATCCATAATTATCTCAGAAAAAAAATCTTTAAAATTAGTTCCATGTTTCTGATGGACCTTCAAAAATGATTGTGTGACCTATAATTTTAAGAGAAGGCATATTTTTGTTCTGGGGAACAGTTTAAATAGGTTTCTTGAATTATTGTTTGCTGCTCTTTTTTAAAAAGTTCAAATGTCTTGAAATCCAATATTAAAGGGTCAATATGAAAACTGTTTGGTGTGAATGGCCATCAAAAATAGCTAATTTTTGTTTAGGACCAATACAAACTATGTTTATATTTGAAGTGTATTTGCAAAATGTTCAGGGCCAAAACACCAACTTTAGGAAAGTCCACAGCCTTTTTTCAGGGGAAAAAAGTCACAATTTTCTGGCTTTGGGGAATGAAAAATACCGAGGTAGATTGGAAAATTAGAGAAAAATGCATGATTTTAAAGAAATTTCTGTATGGGAATGGGCCTTTTTGGCTAAGGGGAAGAAAAAAAGGCCCCTTGCGAAGAAGGGTTTTTTGACCCTGATGTTAATAAACATATCCCACATGCAGCACTCAAATTCTGCCTGTTCTTGTTTAGCTGTGAAAAGGCTGATGAAGGAAGCGCATGAACTCCGAGAGCCAACGGAACAGTTTGCATGTTCCCCCCTGGAGGTTAGTTCACATTCTGACTGGTTGTCTGGTTGCAGAGATTTTCCAGATTTCAGTTTTGTAACCTTTTTCTTGTGTAAATGTGAACTTTTGTCATTGCCTGTTGTCAGTTGTTGGTGAATTATCATTAAAAAACACACAAAAAACACCATTTTCCAAATCTTCACTGGAAATATCCTTGGGCAACCTTCTCACAAATTGGTTTGAATTGTTATGAGCTTAAGGTCACCAGAGCAAAATACATATTTTTAAAGTGAAACCTATTAAAATCTCTCCTGAAACTGCAAAGACCAGAGGTTTTATTTATTTTGATTTGCCAACTCATTCCTTGATTGACAGGTTGCAACTACTCAAATTTTCTCCTATAAACCTGGTTCTGGGAAAACTGGGCTTAATGCATGTGCATAAAGTCTCGTCCCAGATAAGCCTGTGCAGTCCACATAGGCTATTTAGGGACAACACTTTCCGCCTTAATTCGATTTTTGCAAAGAAGAGACTTCCTTTAAACGATTTTTTTTTTTAAGCATAAAAGTCGTCCCAGATTAGCCTGTTCAGACTTAATGCACATGCATCATGCCCAGTTTTCCTATATCGCGACTCGTGTATGTTTACAGGACAACTTGTTTGAGTGGCATTTCACCATCCGGGGTCCGGCAGACTCTGAGTTTGATGGTGGTCTGTACCACGGCAGGATCATACTGCCACCAGAGTACCCCATGAAGCCTCCCAGCATTATCATCATGACGGTATGTTACTGGTGGCTTTGGATAATGTACTGGTAATAGGGACTTGTTCACAGTTTGGTAAACTTTTCATTTTCAAAATAATTGTGATAGATTCAAAACAATTATGTGTGTCGTGTTCTGAGAAAACTGGGCATAATGCTTGTGCGTAAATTGTCATCCCAGATAAGCCTGTGCAGTCCGCACAGGCTAATCAGGGATGACAATTTCCGCTTTTATTGAATTTTTCTAAGAGGAGACTTCATTTAAACGAAAAATGTCATAAAAGCGGAAAGTGTCGTCGCTGATTAGCCTGTGCGGACTGCACAGGCTAATCTGGGACGACAATTTACGCACATGCATTATGCCCAGTTTTCTCAAAACGTGACACATGTATACATAATGTTAAAAGAAGCAAAAGGGCACTCAGGACTAAAAACTAAAGTTTAAAAATCCTGTTTCATTGATAGTTTTGTTAAATAATAAAGCGTTTGTTACTCTTTTCTTCAATAAATTTGATAAAATTTGTCTCTGTAGAACTGACATAATGTTCATAATTGGCAGATAAAAACTGGTGCACACTTGCTTTTGCTTCCAAAGTTTCTGGCACCCAAACCTGGGAACTGCAATATTTTTTATTAACTTTTTTGTCTTGGTATTATTATCTGTTAAGACTATTCAAAGCGTTTGTTAATTTGTAAGTAAACATATCAAATGACATTTGTAAAAAATATCTCTTTAAGCTAATTGTTGGAACACACAGTATATTTTTTATTAGCCCCGCCAAAATTTTTCGGAGGGGATATAGTAATAGTCTCCGTCTGTCTGTGAGTCCGTCTGTCCGTCCTTCCATCAGAAACTTTGTCCAGAGCATAACTCCAAATCTACTGAAGGGATTTACTTTAAACTTAGAATATAAACAGATGGCAACTAGGAGAAGTGCAGTGACCAAGAACCATAACTCTATCTACCTTAAATTTGAATTATCTCCCTTTATTTAATTTCAAAGTAAATTTTTGTCCGAAGCATAACTCTAAATGTACTGAAGGGATTTACTTGAAACTCGAATTATAAACAGATGGCAAGAAGGAGAAGTTCAGTAATTAAAAACCATAACTCTTTCTACGTTAGTTTTTTTAATTATCTCCCTTTATTTAATTTCAAAGTTAAATTTTGTCCGGAGCATAACTCTAAATCTACTGAAGGGATTTACTTGAAACTAGAAATATAAACAGATGGCAACTAGGAAAAGTGCAGTGAACATGAACCATAACTCTCTGGGCCGTAGTTTTTTAATTATCTCCCTTTATTTTTATTTTTTTTTAATTTTTTTTTTATTTTATATTATATTTAATTTAATAGTAAATATTTTAGCTTTTCAATTTTTAATATCTCCCTTTATCTAATTTTACAATAATATTTTAATTTGAACACTGAAGTATTCACTGTAAAATGAACAGATGAGTTTAAGGAAAAATACAGTGATCAAGAACAGTAACTGTTTATAGTCTTCTTTTTAGCTCACCTGAGCGATAGCTCGGGGTGAGCTATTGTGATCACTCAGCGTCCGGCGTCCGTCCATCCGTCCGTCTGTAAACAATTTGTAAACATCTTCTTCTACTAAACCATTGAGCCAATTTCAACTAAATTTCATGTTGAGCATCCCTAGGTCATGGGACAAAAGAATTGTTAAAAAAAATGTGATCACATAACCAAGATGGCCGCCATGACCATATATGGTAAAAACCTTAAAAAATCTTCTTGTCAGAAACCGCTCATCAGATTTTCAAAAAATTTCACAGGGATGACCTTTGAAGGCTCCCCTGAAAAAGTTGTTCAAAGAAATTTGATTCGTCAAAAAACATGGCCGCAGGAGCTCGTTGAACTTTGCATGTTTATTCGTTTTTGCCTATTTTGTGAAAACTTTCAAAAATCTTCCACATTTTTTGTCCGATCCTTTCCAAATTTGCACAGTGTCTTTATATCAATGAGGACACGAACCCTACAAAAAATGAGCATTATTGGTCCATGAAGTACAGAATTACCTCCCCTTGAATTGAGAAAATGGTGTTTATGCAATAAAGTCCAAATTTTTCATCCAATTCTTTCCAAACTTGTAAGGATTTAGCATGGTTCAAACAAGGGAAACAACTACGGTTTATGCATGTTCTTTTTATTACAGATTTGCCTCCCTTTAATTCATTTAAAATCTCATTTTACAGCAGAGATTCCAAATCTGACCTGTAAATGAGCCCCATATTTACTGCCAGTGCTAGGTTACCTTTTCCCATTTGATCATTCTTAAGTATTGGTCTTGTCTTGTAAACATGAGATAAAACCATGTCATTTAGTGCCATTTTAGATCAGATGGTGACTGCTTACAAAGGAATTGAAGTAAGAACATGTGTAATGCATGTTTTTCTTATAAACTGAAAAAAGTCGGGTTTTATTTAAATATGTCAAAAGTGAATATATATCCGGATAAAAATATTTCGGATGACATGTTAATTTCATGTATTTTTAGCTCACCTGAGCGATAGCTCAGGGTGGGCTATTGTGATCACTCACCGTCCGGCGTCCGTCCGTCCGTCCGTCTGTCTGTCCGTCCGTTCACAATTTGTAAACATCTTCTACTACTAAACCATTGAGCCAATTTCAACCAAATTTCATGTGGAGCATCCCTAGGTCATGGGACAAAAATACTGTTAAAAAAAATTTGATCACATGACCAAGATGGCCGCCATGACCATATATGGTAAAAACCTTAAAAAATCTTCTTGTCAGAAACCGCTTGTCGGATTTTCAAAAAATTTCACAGGGATGTTCCTTAAAGGCTCCCACTAAAAGTTTGTTCAAGAAAATTTGATTCGTCGAAAATCATGGCGGCAGTAATTTGTTGAACTTTGCATGTTTATGCGTTTTTGCCTATTTTCTGAAAACTTTAAAATTCTTCTTGTCCATAACCATTAGGCCTAGGGCTACCAAATTTGGTATGTAGTGACATCTTATAGTTCTCTACTAAGTTTGTTCAAATTATGCCCCTGGGGTCATATTTGACTCTGCCCCGGGGGTCACAAAATAGAACATATGCTTATATAAGGCCTATTTTGTGAAAACTTCAAAAATCTTCTTGTCCATAACCGTATGGCATAGGGCTACCAAATTTGGTATGAAGTGACATCTAAAAGTTCTCTACCAAGTTTGTTCAAATTATGCCCCTAGGGTCAAATTTGACTCTGCCCCGGGGGTCACAAAATGGAACATATGTTTATATAAGGCTTATTTTGTGAAAACTTTAAAAATCTTCTTGTCCATAACCGTATGGCATACAGCTACCGGGCTATTGTGATCACTCACCGTCCGGCGTCCGTCCGTCCGTCCGTCTGTCTGTCCGTCCGTTCACAATTTGTAAACATCTTCTACTACTAAACCATTGAGCCAATTTCAACCAAATTTCATGTGGAGCATCCCTAGGTCATGGGACAAAAATACTGTTAAAAAAAATTGGATCACATGACCAAGATGGCCGCCATGACCATATATGGTAAAAACCTTAAAAAATCTTCTTGATTATATATTTTATTCGGGTATTGCATGATAATGATTTATTGTTTTTCATCAACGCATTACAGTATGCTTAAGTATACATACTTTTTTATGTCTGCAATAATACATGTATGTTTATGGTATGTTTTTAGAGTATGTTCACAACACTAAAGTATACATACTTGTTATGCTTGCAATAATATGTTCATGGTATGTTTTTAGTAGGGTTGTTATCAATTTTGATGATATCGCTGTATCAATGATATGCAATGAATTGCCGATACGATATCAATTCCAATTTTGAAATATCGAGTATCGTTTATCTAATTACCTCACAGGTTGAAAAGTACTAAAGCAGGCTATTCTTTGTTTTTTTATAGATTCCACTATATCATGACACAATTTCATTATTTTTATAACACTTTTTAATTTACGCTGTACATGTGCATTACATCTAACAAATTAAGAATAATGCAGTTATATTTAGGTATTTTAACATAATAGCCAAGAGTTAATGTATTTTTATAACTTATTTTAAGCGAGTCATAGCACCAAACACCCATAAATTGATATATCACTGTATCTACGATATTTCCTTTCACAAATAGGATGATCTATGGGTACCCTAGATGTGTCCACCTGATTGTCATTTTGATCGGACAATTTTTGAAGGAGTTATGGCCTAACTATATAGAAGATATAGGGAGAAAATCTTGTTATCACAACTCCTTTGAAACTACTAAGAGGATTTTCACACAATTACTACAGGATGATCTATCAATGCCCTACGTGTGTCCACTCAATTTTCATTTCGATTGGACAATTTATGAAGGAGTTATATATATAAATTTGTTACCAGGTGCCGTGTGAAATAGGTGAGCGACTCCAGGACCATCATGGTCCTCTTGTTTAATTACCTCCCTTTCTTTCATTTCCATATATTTTATCCTCTACAGCATAACTCCAACACAATATAACTTATTGAGCCTTGAATTATAAATAGATGACACAGGTGCCATGTTTTACAATTATTATTCTACTCTTTAAAACAAATGTTCTTATACAAGCAAACACATTTCGGCGGGGATCTGGCACTACTGTGACAAGCTCTTGTTACCACTATTTTGATATCAAGAAGCATTGTGGATTTATGCAAACATGGGTTGTGATGAATCTTTAACTATGCAGAGAAACATGGTATGATGTGTCCCGGTGTAGACATGGCTCTGATATTTAAGCAATGTAGAATCATTTTCATAAGTTTTGTATTTGTATACACATGATACATTTGTATGAAGAAATATATCTGCCTACTGAATTAGTGTATTTAGTGAATTAGTGTATTTAAACTATTAAGAAAGGATCAAGACCATATAATGCAGGATGCGGCCCCCTTTGTATGTGTGATTCCAGCCTCCTGAGCTTCTGTGCTGGTCAAAACACATTTATATATCAAAGTTTAATTGATGTTTTTTCAAGTGCTAAATAAAAAATTAATAAACCATGTTTGCAAATATTATAAGCATTTATGTGATTGAACCTGAGATCTACATTTGTATAAGCATATGATCTGTGAACTGGGATGGTTTTTCACCTTTAGCCTGCTTTGCCACATTCTGTACTGTGTTGATCTAGATGTGTTTGTATACCGTGTATAAATCCATTTCAGCCAAACGGTCGCTTCGAAATCAACAAGAAGATCTGTTTGAGCATATCTGGACACCACCCTGAATCTTGGCAGCCATCTTGGTCATGTATGTCTTGACAGCATTTTAACCCATTTATGCCTAGTGGACTCTCCCATCCTACTAAATTGGATCAATTTATTTCCAAAATTAGTGATATCTAGTATATTCATTTCTATATTAAGAATATTTCTTACAGAAATTCCTCTAAGCAAACAGCGCAGACCCTGATGAGAAGCCGCATTATGCGGCGTCTCATCTGAGTCTACGCTGTTTGCTTAGGCCTTTTCTCTAGACGCTAGGCATAAATGGGTTAAAACAGAGACTGTTATTTGTAATTTGTGATTGTTCCTTTTTGGATTTTTTAAACATCAGTATGCATTTATATAAGCTTTGAATACAATACCAGGTCCAATGGTGAAATAAAGAATACAATTATCGAAAGTAATTGGCTGTTTTTAATTGTCAACATTTAGGGTTCAGGGCTACCATCAAACATAATTTAAAAAATCAAGACCCAAAATGTGTTTTTTTTTTTATTGCAAAACATTAAAGTTTATCATGTTGTAAATGGTGTTTAAAATATTCAATTAAATATCAATTGTAATAAACCTGCAACCCATTTATTTTGTATTATGTTCTTTTTTTTCAGTACGCACAGCTGTGCTTGCTATTATTGGCTTCATGCCAACACATGGGGCCGGTGCTCTTGGTTCACTTGACTACAGCGCTGATGAACGCAAGGCTCTTGCTAAGAGGTGGGTTTTAGGGTTTTCAATTTGATACATGTAGGTTATCATTACTTAAGCCTCATGTTATTATTGGGTCATTTTCTGTTCTATTCCTGGTTACAGGACTGCAATTGTCCCAGGTCATGTTCCGTTCTATTCCTGGTCACAGGACTGCAATTTTCCCACTTTTTATGTCCCCCAGTATATACTGGGGGACATATTGTTTTTTACCCTGTCTGTTGGTTGGTCTGTTGGTTGGTTGGTTTGCGCCAACTTTAACATTGGCCATAACTTTTGCAATATTCAACATAGCAACTTGATATTTGGCAAGCAAGTGTATCTCATGGAGCTGCACATTTTGAGTGCTGAAAGGTCAAGGTCATGGTCATCCTTCAAGGTCAAAGGTCAATTATATGGGTCAAAATTGCTCATTTTGGCCATAACTTCTGCAATATTCAATATAGCAACTTGGTATTTGGCAAGCATTTGCATCTCATGGAGCTGCACATTTTGAGTGGTGTAAGGTCAATGTCAAGGCCATCCTTCAAGGTCAAAGGTCAAATATATGAGTCAAAATGGCAATAGGGGACATAGTGTTTCACAAACACATCTTGTTCCCTTCTATTTCAGGTCTTAAGACTATGGTTGGTCTACATGTTCGTTCCATTTTAGGCCACACAACACAAGAGTCCTATATTTACTGTTCTATTTCAGGTAACAATACTACAAGTATGCAGCATGTTCTATTCCAGGTCCAAGAACTACAAGTGTCTACATGTTCTAACCCACGTCTAAGAACTATAAGTGTTCTACATATTCTATAGGTTTGCTCTATGTTTTATTACAGGTCCCAGGAATACATGTGCCCTACATGCGGCTGCATCAACAACATCCTGAAGCCAGTCACAGAGGAGTCAAAGAAGACGACGCAGGAGGCCCGGGAGTTAGCAGCTCAAATAGACTTCAAGGTTAGCACTCAATACTTTTGGTTGTAAGGTTAGCACTCAATACGTTTGGTTGTGTGTGTGACATGGAGCAAAATGCTCTTTTGTTTTTGTTTGTAAGCTTTCATTATTTGAGATTAATCCTAATTAATATCTATTGATTTGTCAGACTTTTGTGTTTTTGAAATAGGTGTGGTTTAAATATGTGAATTCACATGAATGCTTTAGGTGTTACTTACACCATATTCAGATGTTTTATTTCTCTAATTTCTAGGATGAAAAGGAGAAGAATGCAGCATTACAATCATCTGGTGCACAAACCAATGCGCCAGACAGCAGCTGTGCAGATGGCACGGATGTGAATTCTGCATCAGCTTCCTACAATGAGGCAGCAAATGCTCAACAAATGCCCCAACAATTTCCCCCAGCGTTTGGTCAGTTCCCTTTTGGAATGCCATTTCCACCTCCACCCTTCATGTTTTCTCAAATGATGGCCCAGAATTCAGCTGGAAACACAAACATGGCTCAAGTGCCTCGCTTTCCCCTTCCATTCGCTTCCCCTTTCTTTCCCCCAATTCAGCCCTCCATGATGGCTGCTGGGACATTTCCTCCATATCCCATGATGCCTGGCATGCAGTTGCCTCCATGGCAACAGGGAGTGCCTTCTCCACCTCCAAGTGGTGAGCAGTCAGGGGAGGTAACCACTGGCGGAAACACTGTACCACCAGCAGGAGAGCAGAGTACAGCTAGGCAATCTTCGTCTGGTGAAAATAATGAAAGTAACACAACAGAAGCACAGAATTTGACAGAGTCTGCCCAGGACACAAACAGCGATTCTCCAAGATCTGCAAGCCAGTCTGGATTACGTCATAGGAACATAGATAGACAGAGGTCGGCAGACCAATCATCAGCTGAGATCCAGGCCGGGCCACGTAGGAGGACCTACACCAGCAGTCGGTCAGGTGACGTGGCTTTGTTGACATTCGGCATATTTGTGATTGCTGTGATTTTTGTCCTGTTGTTGAGAAGGTTGCAGTTGATGAATCTAATCACCATTTGGTGATTACCAGTACTGAGGATCGAATTCGTCGAGACTAATTTTATTGATTTTGTGGGTCCTCTGAACTACGAAATCACATGTCCAACGAACTTTCAAGTCCGAATTCCTATGTCAGACATTATTAAAAAAAATCCATGAAATTTAAGAATATACTAAATGCCAGAGTTTAGTAATCCACAAAATTTCATGTCAACAAAAAAGAATCTACAGTATTGAAAGGATCCATTAATAATCCCTACTTATCTGACTAGTAGAACGTGTATACCAGAAAAATGAACTTAAAAGGGGCTTCCAAAAAGTATTTACAACTTGAAATTACAGCTGATTTGCAGGGACACTTGTTGCCTCAATTTTGTTGGTAAAAATGTCACAAGTCATGATTTTATATAATTAATTTGGTGATGGAATTGGTTTTTATTTTTTATTTCAACTGGATATTATTATCAATGTGTATGAATGTGATAATATAGATTTAATACATTTATTTATTTGGTGAACTGTGTTTTAGTGAGTCCAATCATTATAAGCACAGGGGAAAAAAAACGAAAGTTTTCTTTGTTGAACTTCACATAACATGCATTCTGCTGGCTGGTGATTGTTGGTCTGTTTATTTTGCCAATGATTATTTTTAGTACTATCTGTATTATTATAATATTGTTGTTTGATGTTAAGGGAATAGTTTGATTCAGTAGTATGGCTTTACAATAGAAAGTAGTTTTGCTTCTTGAGTCTTTTATTTTGTTAATAAGTTGTTAACTTGATGAATTATTATTATTTAGTATTAATTGTATATATATTTATCACATGCTTTACCTTGTTTCCCATGAAATATAACCATTACATATATTTTTATATAACAAATGTGTAATACAACATTTTAAAGCGCTTTCATGGGCTACAGAATCAATAACTAACCAATTGCATGGCTTTATTTTGCTGAAATGACGTCGTCAACATGAAATGATGTCACGATAGTAAACAACTTTTAGATCTATCAGCATTTGTTTGGTCAATTAAGATGTATTTTATTTAGTTTAAAAGCATGTGATAAAAAAGATCTGACACTCGTTGTCATATCATACCATATTTTATTACAGTAAACTCGTCCAGGAAATTCGTTAGTAAGCTCGCCAAAGGCTTGTTTTACTTACTAAATTCCTGAACTCGTTTAATAAAATATGGTATGATATGACAACTCATGTCAGATCCTATATGTATTAACCCTTTGAGCGCTGGAACCGGATTTTAAAGGCCTTTGCAAACAGTTTGGATCCAGATGAGACGCCACAGAACGTGGCGTCTCATCAGGATCCAAACTGTTTGCTATTCTGATAGTATTCTTTGAAAAAAAATCGAAGAAAATGCTAATTTTAGAAATTTAGCAGACAACATTTAAGCAGACGACAAATTTCCCAGCATGCAAAGGTTTAATCAGCAGACTACTGCTCATTTGAGGGATTCTTGTGGTAATTGTACAAAAAGTGTTCATTTTCACTTACCCGGTACAAAGCACTGAAATGTTGAATCAAACAGTATCAGTCTATAAGAATTGTTTGTTGATAACAGTGTTTCTATTATTAGAACTGAATTATTTTAATCAGGTTTTATAAACACAAATTATTTTGTTGCAAAATCATTGTCATACATAGAAGCCATGTTCCAGATGTTTCTTTTATAGGGATTATTACATGACTGTGATGTCCCAGTGGGTTGTATCACATTGTTGTTTGATGAATTCCACTAGCCTGTATGTAATATATGCATCCTTAAGATAAAAACGAATCCAAAATATTCTTGAAAACAATGGTGTTTTTTTTTAATTGGTTCATTTAAACAAAAGAAAACTGTTCAGGTATTGTGAAAAGATGCACATGAATACATTGTACAATGTACACAAGTCAGAACTTGTTTTTTTTTTTAAACAGATTTTTTTCCAATGTTTCTAGGGAACATTATGGATATTTACGATACAAAACACATACATGTAGTCTTCTTTCCCAGCTTTTGAATAAGGAAATGTATTTTACACTGGAATACAGAATTCTTGTCCAGTAGCGGAACTACTCCATTATTTAAGTAAAAATATTTATTGGTATACATTAAAAGTTATTTTTCTAATCTTTATCTTTTAAACTTTGTTTCAACTTTTATTTCATTAACGGTAATGTGAACATTACATTATGCTTAGTGTTCACAGGTATTTTGTTCTATTGAGTACTTGATTGTGTAAGGATTTGTAACTTAGTAATTTACTTACCGAAAATATAACAAAAATCTAAAATGTGAGTGAAAATACAGAAATGTTAACTTTTCATATCACAGCTGCAGATATATATATCATGTCTGTCTACAAACATGTGTGCAATGCTTTATTCATCTATATCTGAAGTGTATACATGTACGATAAAATCATGTAATTTTGTGGTGGTGTACATTGTTACATGTTTTGGTGGCCATAATTAAATTTGCCTTTCGTTGGTATAGTTTATAGTCTGTATATATGACATCTATAGAAAGACCTGTAAGTCTATATTACTTGCATTCGTGTTTTCTTTATGCATGTTTATTTACATTTTGATTGATACATGGACACAATTATTTATCTTTCAGAAACTTTCACCATTATTTCTACAATTACTTCATTTCGTTTAAAAATAAATAAATGATATTTTGCAATATTATTATTAAAAATACATGAACGAATACAAAATGCAGTTGAATACTGCAAAAATTATATATGTTTTATAAAGGTCAAATGGAATTGAATGGTTTTACTGTATCAGTATACATATAGTTAAAGATGCATATTAAATATATATTTTTTGTTGGTGATGTTTATGAAATCCACAATAAAAAACCTGAATTGTTTGCTAATCTTTTAGTCATGTGCATTACATCCAAATGTATTTTAATCTTACCCGAAAAGGGTAGCTGCACATTTTAGACACTACTTTTTTCATCAATTGAAAGCCACATTCCTTTGACATAATGAGTTTTTTTCTGGCTGACAAATGAATTCCATGTGTTCATTGCTATAAACCTTCTATTTATATTCCGTTATTACTTCATTATTTATTGTGGGAAAACTTGCTTACAGAATTTATTTTTATGAAATTGAAGATTGGAATATACAATTATGAAACATTTAAAAACTCACCAAATAATGTATAAAAATATATTTCATTGACAAGAATATGACAAAGAAAGCACCACCCACATTTAACTGTTTTAATGCATCACTGTTTACTTACTTGAATTTGTCAATGACTTGGTCATTGTTCCTATGAAATGCTTGACTAATAATTTATAAGTACAAAGTTTTGCTCGCAAAATCATGCTCGATCTACAAGCATAGCATATTTTAGGTAACTTGGCTTTTGAAGCCGACTAACGTTTTTCATCCTTCTTCCCTTCTATCTGCTTTCTTGACTTTGGTTTCGACACAAGGTCTTGTGTATTACAGACTTGAATTCAATGAAACTGAGTATGCAGCATAGGGTTTTTGAAGGGCATATTCAATTATTGTTGGTTCTTTCCAATCGGATGATTCCTAGCATCTTTTTGCCTTATGATGATAAACAAGAACTGTCCCAATACAGCGCACTTGAATAATCTTCCACTTTGATAGTATATGTTTTCTGTAAGTCATAAAATATAATGACATAATTGAAGTTCAATATATGTAGTAGTTATATAGTATATGCAAACTAACAGATGTTTATAAATAAAAACGAGCAATGTGACCATGTCAAGAAATTAGATTAGATTTTGAAAAATTACCAATTAATATAGGCGGTTTAATTAATTTTGCAAGCAAGGTGTTCATATAAGCTACCTACACAGAAATGTTCAGCAGAATAACTCATTTCAGACTTAAGTAATTGAGCACAAACCATTTCTTTTTTAGCTTACATAAGCACAATGTGCTCATGGTGAGCTTTTGTGATCGCCTTATATCCATCATTTGACTGTTGTGCCTTGTCAACATTTACTTTGTGAACACTAGAGACCACATTAATTGCCCAATCTTCATGAAATTTGGTCAGAACATTTGTCCCTATGATATCTGGGCACATGGGGTCAAAAGCTAGGTCACTTTTGTGTCTTCATGAAACTTGCTTAGAACGTTAGTTGTAAAGATATCTTGGCCAAGTCAAGATCTCATTGGGACAAATGTTAAGACATTTCATGGAGATTGGACAATTAATATGGCCTCTTGAGTGTGAACTGGTAATTGTTGACAACAGACAACACATGACGAACACGGACAAATGGCGATCACAAAATCTCACCATGAGCACGTTCTGTTCAGGTGAGCAAAAAAAAGGATGAACTCAATAATCAGATATCACATGATTTATTTTTCCTTCGAGAATAAATTATCATAATACATTAACAATATTTGAATAAAAATCTGTGTTAAGAATTGCAAAAATAAATGGAATTTATATTTTGTACGATACAAAACAAATGCATTTTACAATCAATGAATGTCAACAAACAACCATTCTCTTTACAACACTCTTAACATGGCAGTATCACATAACATTAACAACTCTGAAAATGCAACATACCAGTGTATAGGTAATTACCAGTACAGTAAACTTGAGTGTACACTTAATTAAAACATATCACTGCATATTTAAGCAATAACCAATGAGTCTCTGTAAAATTATTTACATTATAAAACTTAATTCATATAAAGCATGCCTTTAAATTAACATTAATATAATATCAGCAATCATCCAGATCCCTAGATGCTCATCTACTTCTATCACACCGTCTCCCACACTAACAAACAGAACATCCACAACAAACTAAGGGGTAGGAGAAAGAGCTAGGCTAAGAAAAAGGTACAGGGTGCTGCTCAAAATCAACATGGGGTAAAATAAGATTAAGGTTTAAAAAAAAAAAAAAAATCAGTAGTTATTTTACAGCATTTTATGCTGCTAATTGTTTCAAAATTCTTTTTATTTTCCAGCTCAAAGTATTTTTTTTAATGAGCATATACAAATAAGAAAATTTCACAAAACTTACAATTTTTCAAGATCATATAAAAAGTTAAACATCAGTGGAGATGTAAGAGTGAGTGTTCCAACCTATTCAGATGTTCAAAAATACAAGCATATCAGACAATATCCTTCTAACACCAGTAAATGTTATTATTTTACCAAATAACCAAAGACAAACTGGAAATTCCAAAATGAAATACAAAGAATGCTAAATCTTTTTTGTGTTAAACAATGGACATAAGAATGGCATTGGTGATTGGTGTGCAATTAAGCTCACTAAATATTCAGTCATTTGAAGAAATGATTTACTAGAAACAACCTATAGTCGAAAGTCAACTATGTGTCAAATTAATTCTATTTATATTGAAAAATCAGTCATCTTGGTACAAGAAAACTGAAATTTGTGAACCTCGAAAAGTGCATTTTATGATGACAGTATCTTCTGCTGTCAATCAACAAATACTTGATGAGAAATGAATAATATACATACCGGTAACTGAAAACTATTTTGTTTGTTAGACTTGACATTTAACTATGAGTATGTATAAAAGGTGAATAATATGTGTGCCTTGAAAAGTGCATTTTATGATGACAGTTTCTGCTGCTGTCATCAATATATACCTGAAGAGAAATGAATAATATACATAAATGGAAAATAAAAGGGCCAAAATGGCATCAGTTTTAATGAAAGAAAATGACTCTTATTTAACTGAAAACTATTTTGTTTGTAAGACTTGACATTTAACTATGAGTATGTATAAAAGGTGAATAATTTGTGTGCCTTGAAAAGTGCATTTTATGATGACAGTTTCTGCTGCTGTCAATCAATATATACCTGAAGAGAAATGAATAATATACATAAATGGAAAATAAAAGGGCTAAAATGGCACTAGTTTTAATGAAAAAAAATGACTCTCATTGTTGGCGTGTTCTGAGAAAACCGGGCAAAATGCTTGTGCGTAAAGTGTCATCCCAGATTAGCCTGTGCAGTCCGCACAGGCTAATCCGGGACGAAACTTTCCGCCTAAACTGGATTTTCGCTAAGAAGAGACATCATTTATACGAAAAATTCCATAAAAGCGGAAATTGTCATCCCTGATTAGACTGTGCGGACTGCACAGGCCAATCTGGGATGACAATTTACTCACAAGCATTTTGCCCAGTTTTCTCAGAACACGCCACATTNGTTAGTTTACCCTTAATTCAATTCCCATATTAAACGGCGATTGTTCAATGTAATTTTTACCTTTCCTTTGTATCTGATTGTGCATGCCCAGTAACAATTTGAAGATGAATTTGTCCTCTTTCGGAAATTTTAATAAAAACTACTCAACCTTAAACAGGGTTTAAACAATGAAATTGTCATTTACTTATTACCTGTTTCGTATTCACGAAATGCAAAACAAGCTTGTGGTTAAAAAAATCACAGACGATATGGTAACGGTGTATTGTCATGAAGAAATGCATCAAAATACCCAAGTGCACAATAACGCGTGGTGGTTACTTTGTTAATAAAGTTGTATCACTCAAGCAGTTTTAATTTTCGAGTTACGTTTGACGCAAGTAAAATATGACCTTGTTTACATCGGCAGATGTCGATAATAATGATCGGGTGAACAAGTTCAAGTGCAGGTTGATGGTATATAATTGGTATTTTGACATTTGTTGATTTAAATATATGCTCACCTCTAAAAGTGTATGTCGGGGGTTCTCAATAAAAAATGGCCCAAATCTGCAACAACTTCAAATCATCCTTTAATAACAAAAACCCATGGTAACCAAAAAGATAGGTTTCTTGTCCATGTAGTCTGCAGTACTTGAGTTTTCATGCTTAATAATCAAAATGATCAAAATAAAAACACAGTACACAGTTTTGTAAACTCTTTATTTACCTTAATTTAAACCGATGGAAATGTATATTAATAACATATACTTACTTCTGTGTACGATTGCAAAATCAGATTCTGAAATAAACTATACTGGAAGAAAGTGAGAAATTGCCGACATCGCAAAAAAAAACAGCAAGCATTAAAGTTGTAAACACAACAGACGACAAATGTCGTTGTAGAATATTTTAGCAACATTTGGCGGTATACTTTGCATTTCATAAGTAGCAAATAAAAGGTGTTGTCTCTGCAAGCTGTATAAAGCCAACGTAAAGAAAAGACAATATGTTCATGGAAGATAAAGATCACCACAAAGGTATGATTAATTAAATCAAATTAAAATTAAGACCATTATTTCTAGTTTCAAGTTTTTAATGCTTCATTTCAAAGCTTAAGGTACTAATAAGCAGCAAAGAGCATGGTTTTATGCATGTTGCATAAATCTATTTTCACTTTGCTTCTGAGGGAGAGAGAGTTAAGCTAATTTTACTGTTTCATCTGATACGAAACACCACCTGTTCAAAAACTTGCATACTGACAAAGTCGTCGCTTATCTCCATCCCCATTCCACTTGTGTCATAAAAGCCCACTTTGACCTTCATCAACTCGCATTCTTTTTATCATAATTTTTCTGACATTCTACCAGTAAGAGGCGTGTGTATATCAACCACAGTTTTGAATCAAAGCGCTGAATGCACTGAAGTTGTTCGCTATTGCATAATCTTAGACGCAACTCAGTTTTCAAAATTATGTTATAGCTTTTTATATCGCAAGTTTGAAATGAACACAACCCATTGAAATTTATAAAGAGTGTGTCTTAAAGCACAGGTCGAGATGTGTATGCACTGTTTATTCTCATATTTATGTTATAGAGATAACTTAGACAAAATGTGCGCATTGCACAGGCTAAGCATTGTGCACATGCTAATCTTATTTGACATGCATTAAGCCCCGTTTTCCCTGAAAGCAGCCAATATGTACAGATGTCAATGATAAACTGGCCAATGTCGTCGCACAAGCTGTTAAACACTAGACTGGCCAATGTCGTCGCACAAGCTGTTAAACACTATTGGTTACATACACACAATGGCTGTCTGCAGTGTACCAGTATAAACAGGCAGATGCGGTGTTTATCGTTCCTTGCTTAGTTAAGAGCAGACTGACTTGCAAAACTCCTATACATTAGTTGTCCGCTAGCGCGAACAACTAAAAACACAATTTAATCTCGATGCTTTCCCTCCGAAGCTTGATGAAAACAGACTCTAGGCATCAATTATTACCATGAGGTTTATGTCTTTCTTTAAAGGGGCACTATTATTTATTTGAGCTTTTTTGGTAAAAAGATTGAAGCGCACCATAAATTTTATAGGAACATGCCAGACTACTTCAAAACTCATTTTATCATAAAATTGGCCAAATCAAATTGTTCTGTTTTATTACAAATCTAAGACAAAAAGTTCCGATTTAGTTTTGTAGCTTCGAAATTGTAAAGTGTATGAAGAACATGTCATATGTAGCCTCTTTTCTTGTTTATTCGTCACTTAATTGATACTATGACTTTGTATTATGAATGAAAACAATTTCAATTCAAGGGTAACATTCCATTAAAATGTGTTTGTATTTACAACACAAAAAAAATGCAAAATGGTTAAACAAAAAACACACAAGTTCTGTTTTCCCGACTAAAAACAAAATTTACTCGACGAAACACCAAATAAGTCTGTTTTCACGAGTTAATTATTTTTTTGGGACTCGGGGAAACAGAACTTGTGTTTTCCCGACTTTTTTATTTTTGGAGCGGAAAACACAAGTTCTGTTTTCCCGTCTTTTTTTCTGGAGCGGAAAACACAAGTTCTGTTTTCCCGTCTTTTTTTGGAGACGGGAAAACACAATCGCTATATTGTGTGCACAAGATAATCGGCCAATCACTGACTCGGATTATATTGAGGGAACAGGATACTATCTTCATTGGCTGATCAATATAATCCCCGCGTCTGTGATTGGCCGATTATATTGTGCGCACAATATAGCGATTGTGTTTTCCCGTCTCCAAAAAAAAGACGGGAAAACAAAACTTGGGTTTTCCGCCCAAAAAAAGACGCGAAGACAGAACTTGTGTTTTCCGCTCAAAAAATAAAAAAGAGCGGTGATGTCACCTTAGTGTCACCTAACGCATTATAAACATCAGCTCTTTAATTTCCGGATAAATATTCACGACATTTCTATGAACGTTTAAAAGTATACACGTTTGCATTGACAGCGTGGAAGAAAAAAATAGAAAAAAGGACATGGTTTATTTAAAAAAACGGGAAATTGTCTTTATTTCTTTAAGTACTTGTACGCAACGTTCTGCGCATAAAAATTTATAGAGTATGTTAAATAACAGAAATAAGAGAAAACCATGCATATATCGATTTCTCAGTATAGTCGATACAGTTTTACATACAATTACTAAGGAAACTGATACATCGCTCTGCGCAAAATAGTTTACATTGCGTTATTTTTATCACACAGAAACCCTTGAATTCTTCGATCAAGTGCATTTTCTTCTTATGTACGTTGGTCCATTTAAATCACGTAGCAATGAGGCAGATTTGTGTTTGCCAACAACCTGCTATGTTAAAATATTTAGTTTATATTTTCTTTGTCAGTTATTTCGCTTTAATAAACATAACTGTGCGCCAAACTTACGAGGAAGATGTGTATAGACAATAAACCAGCTTATGTCTATACGAATTACACGTGCCTGTACTCTTGGAATGTGTGAAGTCTACGCCAATTAATCGTCTTCTAGTAAACAGGTGCTTGTCCAATCAATGAGTATTTATATGTCACGTGCTTGGTATTCAAAGTTATAAAACGACAAAGAGCACGTACAAATGTGTGAAACATGGCGTTGTTGTTGTTTCCGGAATCACTAAAGTTGGACAAATAATTGCAAATATACTTTTGTATTTTAATAAATATAAAAGCTGGGCATAATTTTTCTTCATAGAAACTTTTCAGATTATCACGTGAATTTAATCTCGAGTAATCTATATCTGGGAATAGTCCATACTTAAACTTATAGTACCTCACATGAATGTGTAATTCTTTGTCTATATGAAGTCCTTGAAATGCCATAGAGGCAATCGAGTGTACACGGACCGGTGTATATTCTTATATGAAACGCACATGCTAATTATAGAAGCACTTGCAATGTAGTAACCGAATGAAGTTACTGCCGTTGGTTGCACTCTGTCAATTGGCAATTTACTGTAGCGATCTATTAAATTTCGCTGTATACAATGGCGATTTTTTAAAACTTAAAATATAACACTATTTAAACTGTTAAATTTAAATCTAACATTTTAGATAAAACATATTTCAAAGTGTGAATATTCATTGGATTATAAATAACTTTTTGTTGTACAAATTTTTTCTATGTGTGTGCTTTTAAAATCTTAGATTATATACTGTTTGATATAAACAGGAAGAAAATGTTGTGTCCAATATCAGAAATAGAACACCACACTTCAGACCCAATGACATAATAATGACCAATCCGGCTGCCCCAAGCTGTTTATTTACCTCAGCTTCTGCTTCGGTCCATATGCTAGCTGGAGCTTCCTTGAAAGTCATTAGTATGTTTTGGGGATTTCAGTGGTGTTTTATAGTTCTTAATTGAATGCACTTCACCATTTAAGGTAAGTGTTTTGTTTCAAGTATTTGTAAATTGCATAGATACTGTTACCGTGAGTTGTGCAAACTATCTTATTTTACACAAGCTTGAATATCGGGTTGTATTAAATCTATAATACATTATACAAACAAATAATGTACTAAATATTATTTATTTAATGTACTTAATCGTCGGAAATATATAATGACTATATGCTCTTAAAAGTGTTATATGTTCATACTAGAAACAATACTGTTTACCGAATACTGTTTACTGATTATTAAGCTCACATTTAGGCATGACAAATAGTTGTTGCCACTTATCCGACCGACCCTAATTATATGTACCGACCCTAAACTTGTGTTTGGTATTTCGGGTTGAGTGTTCGATCATGTATGCTAAATTCATTATATTCACTAGATAATATATTAAATGATACCTTTTTTGTTACATTCGACATAATCGTTAAATTAACTTTATATAAACTACAATGAACTTAAGAAACACTGTTATGTAGAGATTTGGCAGATTTATACATGTCATTGAATATCATTCTAAAGTGGGAATCATTAATAATAAAACAATATAATGATTAGCCGACCTGTCTATCTTATTTTTTGTTGGAGATGTTAGTGGAAAGAAATACGTGTTTAGTCTTAGGTCTACTTGTTTTCTGGTATTTAAGTGTAATTTTCGTCAAAAAGCTCAATCATCTCATTTTATCAGCAAGTATTTCAAGAGGCGGATGTCTGTTATCGGTGCAAAGCAAGATAGATAAGAGCAACACTTAAGTTTGAATTACACAGAGGAAACTGGCGTCTGTTTTCATCCTTGAGTGCGTACTAGAATCTGAGATAATTTGGATATGTATAGATCCGGACTGTGACTGCGTAATTACGCTTGTGTATTCATTAAACCTACAAATAATAGCGAATAATATCATACCATTACAGTATTTGCAGCGTATGCTTGGTTTGTAATCATACGAAAGGGTTATCAGCGTTTCGAAACAACTTAACGGATATCCGTGTTTATTTTAATTAAAAATCTATATCAGAACTAAAAGCAGTGATATAAAAAGGCGCCATGTCAAGACATATCATCATTGCGGTCTGCTTTGTCATCGTTCTGATGACGTCACATGACGTGACCGGACAGGCGCATGACGTGGCACAGCTGAACAGAAAGCTTACGGCCATTAAGAGCTCTGTCGCCAGCGATATATTCGACATCCGGTTAGAGATCAGGGAACTGAAGATGATCGTCGAGCAGATGGGGGTGGGTCAGAAGAACGCTAGCGATGGGTTCATTATTGGTAAGGAAATTAAAGCAGAGAAATATTAATCATAGTTTAAGCATAAAGAACGTATTTTAATGACACGTGCTCCCTAGGAACCACGGTTCTGTTTTATTACAAATCTAAGACAAAAAGTTCCGATTTAGTTTTGTATCATCGAAATTGTAAAGTGTATGAAAAACATGTCATATGTAGCCTCTTTACTTGTTTATTCGTCACTTAATTGAAACTATGACTTTGTATTATGAATGAAAACAATTTCAATTCAAGGGTAACATTCCATTAAAATGTGTTTGTATTTACAACACAAAAAAAAAATGCAAAATGGTTAAACATATCAGCTTTTTCCTGAGTTACGGGCCAATTCTATGAAGGCACCATAGCATCCCTGATTTGTTCAATTTTTTTCATATCGATCAGTTCAGTCATCAATTTGATAGGGAGACAATTATGGCAATTTACACAGCAAGAGTAGTTAACTTTTCTACATTTGTATCAACATTTAGTTTGTTCCACACAAAATAAAAAATACCGTCACTCTGAACAAAAAATAAACAATATATATGTGATAGAATTTTATAATAAAACATAAATAGCTCAAGGTTTATCAGATGTATATAAAAATTTCCAAAACATGAGTGTGGCTGAATCTATACGAATGGATTAAACTATGGGAAAGAAGGACCCCTAAGAAAATACTACAAATATATTCAGTTAAAATACTGACTTAACTTAATTAAGTTATCATGGATGTTTTATTTATTCTGTTGGGTGATTCAAAATTGTCGACCGACATAACATAAAATGTAATAGTATAGAAATGCATGTATTGCCTTCAGGTAGTTAATAAGACTAAGATTGACATGGGTGGATGAAAACAAAGTTTAACCGTCAGAATATCCAATCTCGATAGGAATACTAATTAGTGTGACAGTACACGTTCGCTAAGGAACAAATAAACTTAGCCTCCATTCCTGTATGTTCGACTAATCAAGAGTTAAATTGATTTTATACTGAGTGAAAATAATTTCAACACACGTGAGGCATTTGATTAAAATGAGTATTACTTTACAACTCAATAAAGGCAAAATAATTTACATATTATATATCTCCTTAATAACAGACCTTTTTATGAAGGCATTCTAGCAACCCTGATTTGTTCGTATCTTTCCTCAATCTGCTCAGTTATCATTTGATAGAAAAACAATCGAACTGTTTGTATTTCTTTATATAAATAATAACTTAATCTTCTTACAGACTTATATACACAAATCATCATCATCATAATTCCCTTGACCGGTCTCGCCGTTGGGAGAAAATGAGGGACGACGACAAAGAGATCCTCCGCCAGTCACGTATGTTGTGGGCTGCTGAGAGGAGCTCATCGATGTGGTGGGACGTCCACTCTTTCACATTGTCTGTCTCGCTTTTCTTCTGACGGCCTCGTCTGCGACCTCTCTCTAGCGTGCCCTGGAGAATAATCTTGCACAATGATTCGTTCCAGGTGACATGTCTAAACCTAGCCAGAAACCTGACAGTCGCCAAAAGAGACTGTTGTAGGCCGACAAGTGTTACTGTCATGTTCCGGACGTACTCGTTGGTCTTATGATCCATGCAGGAGATTCGGAGCAGTATTCGAAGACACGTGTGTACATAGGCATGTATCCTGCCTAGGAGGGATTTATAGAGTCACTTATTCCAGCTTCTCGCCGTTTAGGTTTAGGTCTGCACTGGTGTTGTTCGTGCTATTCACTATGATCTGCGACTTCTCCGTGCGGACCTTCATCCCGTATGCCCCTGCTCTTTCATGGAGTATGTTGGTGAGGTCTTCAAGTTCACTCCTGGTGCCGCCCATGAAGTAAATGTCATTATCGAATCTCAGATGAGAGATACGTCTGTAACTGATTGTGAAAGAGGTGTTGTGGTCTAGGAGAGTCTCCTGCGTTATCTTCTCAATGGAAAGGTTAAACAGGAATTGGGAAAGCAGACATCCCTGACGGACGCCCACTGATGTCCCGAAGAAGTCACCCTTCTGTCCATTAAGAAGTACTACGCTGCGAAGAGTTCTTAGATAACTTGAATAAGCCCTTCGTCAATATCGAATCCTTTCAGAACCTGCCATAGGCCATTATGCTTCACGCGGTCGAAACATTTCTTGAAGTCGATGAAGTTGTGGAAAAGCTCACGTTAGTGTTGCAGGTGTTTCTCAATGATGATTCTGCAGTTGAAAATCTGTTCACTGTCCAGCTCCGAATTAAGCCTGCTTTTTCGCCAGCTGTCCCTCGGCCTTACTTTTCAATCGGTTGAGGAAGTTGCGTAGCACATATTTGCAGGGATTGCAGATGAGGCTGATAGTGCGGTCATTCTCGCACAGCTTGACGTTGCCCTTTTTGTAAGGGGGTGACCAGAGACTGGGTCCAATCTTGGGCCACTTCTTCTCCTCACTGATCTGCTTGCTTAGTGCCGTCATTGCTGCAGTCGTTGCCTCTTCTCCGTGTCCACTCCCGAAGATTGTCATGTCTTCACACTGCACACTGCCTCCTTCAACTGTGCCCTAAGTATGGACGGACTTTCGCCGTCCGCTTCTTGTCTGAGATCGTTCTGAATGAAACTGTGTTCTTGTTTAAGCAGGTAGTAAAAGAGGTCGCTGCAGTATTGAATCCACCTGCTCAAGACTGCCGTACTCTTGGTCAGGAGGCTCCCGTCAGCGTCTGCTTTAACACTGGCCTTGGTCTGACTCGTCTTTTTGATGAAATTGAGTAATGTAGGCCTTCTTCCTGCTGCCAGTGGTCATCTCTTTGTAAATATTGATGTTTCATGTTTTCCCTCACCCCCCTCTTCACCAATTTACTGTTTAAAAGCAGAAAGTTCAGACATTATTGGCATTAACACAACATCGGTAGCATGATTTCCCGAATTTCTACCAAACTTTTTATTGTTCAAAACAAAAATCGAAAATGAACGCGTTTTGAACCGAAAAACAACATATGTGCAATATAAATTTTATAAATACAGATTAATAACTCATGTTTTATTTTTAAAATGTCATCATTTTCAAAAAATGGGGTGGCCGAATAAATCGTATAAGACATCGATCGACAGGGTTTTAGTAAATGTAAATTGAAGCATCACAAACGAGCTTGATAAGGACGCAAAAAAGCTGCTTATATGGCGTTCATTACATAATAAACATATTTAATATATAATTAGCTCATTATCAGAATGCATATAGAGTATTGCTTTATAGTATATGTTTTCTTTATTTGTATGGATAGGCCAGGGAATGACAGGTGTTGATCAAAAGGAGATTGCAGACCTTAAAACCAAGTTAACGACGCATGAAAACCGACTGAAAACATTGTTTAATACTGTCAACGAAATTCAACTGGAAAATTCCGCACTTTTAAATAAAGTCAACCAATTGGTCGAGAAACAGGAGAATGACGTAAAAGCTGAACTTCTGAAGTTGAACACAGAGATTGAAACAAAATTCAACGACAAAGTCAACGCTCTTCAAAAGAAGTTTGAAGAAACCGTAGCGTTGATGATAAAAGGTTACAAGAACCAGAAGACGCACATGTCTGATCAAATGAATAACCTTTCCATGTCGGTGATCTCCAAACAAAACAAGATGAGTACGAGGATGGACCAGGCAGATGCGAAGGTAGTTAAACTGAATGGAGAAGTGAACATGCTGGAGACGCACATGTCCGTTCAAATGAAAAATATGTCCCATGCGATGATCTCCGGACAAAACAAACTGAGTGCGAGGATTGACAAGGCAGATGGAAATATCGCTAGGCTGGATGGTGGAGCGAACAAGCTGGATGTTTTTTCGAGAGCGATTGCAGAGAGGAAAACGAAGACTGATAAGTGCTGCATAGGTAAGTAGGCTTATTATTGAATAGTCTAAGAACCATCATATACTTAAAAAATTTGACCGTAGACATTTATAGACACCGTACATTATATACACAAACAATTCTTTCACATTAAAGAAACTATTTTGTATGCAAGACTTATTGATTTAATAGGATTTATGTGAAATAGCTACATAGGGTTGATCATAATTTCATCCGAATTAAAACTTCCTGAAGGATCCGGTTGATTAGGACGCGGCTACTCAGCAGCCTAGGTAGGTTCACCTATTCCAGCATATAACATTGAGCTTATACTTCAAAACATTGACAGAAATTAATTCCAAAAGTACAACAAATTGTAATACGAGTTTATATATCAAATCCATCCATGTTTTAAGATAACAAACAAGAGGACCATGGGATCAAAGTTGATAACCCGAGACCCGTAATAACTGAACTATTATGAGAAGGGAAGGTGGAGTTAAGAAGAAGAAAAGTAATTTATGGAACATGAATAATTAAATTTAAGGCTTATTATAATGACAAACGTTTGATAGTGGAAAATATTTCCAACGCAGAATGTATATGTACATATTTAAACTTAAGACTAACGATTATTTGATATGATATTATTATCATCATCATCATCATCATCATCATCATCATCATCATCATCATCATCATCAACAACAACATAATCATCATAAGCGTCAGCGTCATCATCATCATCACCATCATCAACAACAACAACAAAAATAACAATAACATTATCATCATCGTCATCATCATTACTATCATCATTGTATACAACAAGAAGATAATCATGATTATAGTCACAGTCAAATTAACATCATTATAATCATTATGATGTTTTTTAAGCATTGTCGTCATCACCGTCTCGTCTTAAGCATCGTACCAGTTTAGATTTTACATTTTTATTAAAAGACCTCTCCGTGTGGCCCTTTTCAGCATCAAATCCATATTTTGTTAATCTTTGCAGTGTATATACCTTCATGTACATTTTGTCAAAGGTGCCGTTTTCTTCTACACTATGAATTGATAACATCGGTACTTGCATTTTGCTATTGCTATTTTAGTATGGCGAACAAATATAAATGCATGTACAATGTTTCTATATGAATTAGGCAATAACATTTTAGATGTATCTTGTACATTCTGACCAATTCAAAATAGCTCAGAATCCACCAAGCACGTTTAATTATTTGGGCAAGTTGGTTCTTCAGATTGTGGTGATCCAACACCAGACCATGGTACAGTGAACACCACAGCAACAACGTATGGAACTGTTCTGAAAATATCCTGCAACCATGGTTATGTACTGAGCGGAACGAACATCATCAAATGCAACGCAGACTCTGTCTGGTCTGAATCAGTCACCTGTAACCCATATNACATAATATTCTATTTATCCTATTATTTCCTCCCTTTTTTCCATTAATACTTATCAAATATCGCATTGTTCGACGATTTTGTTCTTGTGTAGATGACAAAAACAGATCGTCCAATGTTTGGTGAAAAAAAAATGATCTAAAAATAGCGATAGGATATAGCTGAAGTTTATACGATCGTTGTTATACTATCGATTTTCATCTGGTAATAGGACAACAATAACTTCGTGCTTTGTAACATGGCGCTAGGCTACGTCTAGCTAGGTTACATTTTGCTAGGTTACATATGGCTAGATAAAGTTTGCTAGGTTAACTGTCGCTAAGTTACGTTTATTAAAGTAACGTGTTGTTTGATGACGTGTGTTAAAGAAACATGCTGCTTCTTAGCGTGTTTCTATTTAAAGCACTTGTTGTTAGGTAAGCTGTTGCTAGGCAATACGTATCTAGGTTACCTGTTTGCAATGAAATATTTTTAAACATGTGCTGCTAGCTTACTTTTTGCTAGATATAGAGAAATTTATGTGATTTTTTTTATAAAGATCAAGTTTATCATGCGAGGCTAAGAACCTTGGTAGCGCGAGGCTCGCCGAGCGCTACCATGGTTCGAGCCTAGCATTATACACATTTTTTAAACTCACATAATATTCTATTTATCCTATTATTTTCTCCGTTATTCCATTAATAATTATCAAATCNAAACTACCAATATACAAACAAAGGATTCACGTTCATTATAATACATGTCTATTTTATATTGTTTAGCATGACTTTGTATGGAAGCGCGAGGCTTGCAATGATTCGAGCCGAGCATTATAAACTTGATCTTTATCCAAAACTCACATCATATTCTATTTATCCTATTATTTTCTCCGTTATTCCATTAATAATTATCAAATATAGCATTTTTTCGACGATTTTGTTCTTGCGTAGTTGACAAAAACAGATTCTCCAATTTTTGAAAAAAAAACACAACAAAGATGGTCTAAAAATAGCAATAGTATATAGCTCAAGTTTATACGATCGTTGTTAGCCTATCGATTTTCATCTGGTAATAGGATACAATCTGTTGCTAGGTTTTCTTGTTGCTAGTTGACCTGTTTTCATGTGACGAGCTGCTAAATTAAATGTTGCTTGATTACGTGTGGTAAACTAACGTTTTTCTTAGTAACGTTTGGCTAATAAATGTGTTGTTGAGTGATGTACGTGTTGCTAGGTTACGTTATGTTAGGTTACACGTTGCTTCATTACCTGTTTTCTAGGTAATGTGTTGCCAGAAAAATAGGTAAGATGTAGCTAGGTTTCTATTTAACGTGTGGCTTAGGTAAGGTTTGGTTATTTATAGTGTGGCCTAGCAAAGGGTTGATAGGTAAAATGTTACTTGGTAACGCGTTGCTTTGTTACATATTTCTAAATCACGTGTTGCTTGGTAACGGGTTGCTAGGTAACATGTTGCTAAGTCATCTGTTGCAATATTGCTACGAAACGAGTAGGTAAGTAACTGGTATTAAAGGTAAAGTGTTGCAAGGCAACGTGTAGCGATGTACTGTCTACATCTTGTTGCTAGGTAAATTGTTGCTAGGTTTCATGTAGTTAGGTAAATTAAAGTTAGACAACCTGTTGCTAGGTACCAAAGGTAAATGTTAAGCTATGTTGCTTGTTAAAGTGCCGCTAGGTATTATACCGCAAGAAAACGTGTCATTTAGTAACGTGTTACTACATAACAAGTGGCTATGAAGCGTTTTGTCAGGTAACCTTCTGTAACCTGTTGGGAACGTTTATTTCTTTAACGTGTTGCTAGGTAACGTGTTTGAAGGCATGGCTCGTCACGAATTGTTATCTAAAGTGTGGCTATGACATGCTTACATACGCACATGTTGTTTTGTCATGTGAATATATATAACAACATAACATTATTTAACATACAATAGTCATTCAAGAATTTAAATTCAAATAAGCACATTCGATTGCAAGAACAAGTATGTTCTATCGAGGCGGTAATGACACGTATTGAACAGTATTATTTAGGATCGTATTTCTTATAACAAAAGCAAAAACAACAAAGATTGACTCAAACTTTCACCTTTATCGTGATTGCGCAATCTTCAATCTCGTGCGCCCGGGATTTAAACATTGTAATACATGGTTTTGTTGTTCAGGAACACACGTTTATTTATTGAGTTTGTTCCGTTTTCAATATAAGTTCATTATATCCTTTATTTAATTATTATTAAATGTTGTCGAACTTCAATTGCAATTTTCGTAATGAATTTAAATAATTTGTAGTTTGAGATCCAGATGAAATAACTGTGACAGTTAGCACTTAACAAAAAATTAAAGAAGAAACATTTTGTATTTGTTTCGTGTTCTGTACACATTTATGATTTATGAACAAATAATTTACATTGTCACTTTATGTATAGTTTATATATTTTTTAAATACTATTAAAGACATTGACGAATGCGCTTCCAAACCCTGTCAGAACGGTGGCGCATGCGCAGATCTCGTGAACGGATACACGTGCAAGTGCGCGGCAGGGTTCAACGGTAACAACTGTCAGACCAGTGAGTACATATAGCACGTGAGACTAGTGAGTAGGTATAGCACGTGAGACCAGTGCGTAGATAGAGCACGTGAGACCAATGAGTAGATATAGCACATGAGACCAGTGAGTAGATATAGCAAGTGAGACCAGTGATAAGATATAGCACGTGACACCAGTGAGTAGATATAGCACGTGAGACCAGAGATTGGATATAGCAAGTGAGACTAGTGATTAGATAGAGCACGTGAGACCAGTAAGTAGATATAGCACGTAAAACCAGTGAGTAGATATAGCACGTGAGACCAGTGAGTAGATATAGCACGTGAGACCAGTAAGTACATATAGCACGTGAGACTAGAGAGTAGATATAGCACGTGAGACCAGTGAGTAGATATAGGACGTGAGACCAGTGAGAAGATATAGCACGTGAGACCAGTGAGTAGATATAGCACGTGAGACCAGTGAGTAGATATAGCACGTGAGACCAGTGAGTAGATATAGCACGTGAGACCAGTGAGTAGATATAGCACGTGAGACCAGTGAGTAGATATAGCACGTGAGACCAGTGAGTAGATATAGCACGTGAGACCAGTGAGTAGATATAGCACGTGAGACCAGTGAGTAGATATAGCACGTGAGACCAGTGAGTAGATATAGCACGTGAGACCAGTGAGTAGATATAGCACGTGAGACCAGTGAGTAGATATAGCACGTGAGACCAGTGAGTAGATATAGCACGTGAGACCAGTGAGTAGATATAGCACGTGAGACCAGTGAGTAGATATAGCACGTGAGACCAGTGAGTAGATATAGCACGTGAGACCAGTGAGTAGATATAGCACGTGAGACCAGTGAGTAGATATAGCACGTGAGACCAGTGAGTAGATATAGCACGTGAGACCAGTGAGTAGATATAGCACGTGAGACCAGTGAGTAGATATAGCACGTGAGACCAGTGAGTAGATATAGCACGTGAGACCAGTGAGTAGATATAGCACGTGAGACCAGTGAGTAGATATAGCACGTGAGACCAGTGAGTAGATATAGCACGTGAGACCAGTGAGTAGATATAGCACGTGAGACCAGTGAGTAGATATAGCACGTGAGACCAGTGAGTAGATATAGCACGTGAGACCAGTGAGTAGATATAGCACGTGAGACCAGTGAGTAGATATAGCACGTGAGACCAGTGAGTAGATATAGCACGTGAGACCAGTGAGTAGATATAGCACGTGAGACCAGTGAGTAGATATAGCACGTGAGACCAGTGAGTAGATATAGCACGTGAGACCAGTGAGTAGATATAGCACGTGAGACCAGTGAGTAGATATAGCACGTGAGACCAGTGAGTAGATATAGCACGTGAGACCAGTGAGTAGATATAGCACGTGAGACCAGTGAGTAGATATAGCACGTGAGACCAGTGAGTAGATATAGCACGTGAGACCAGTGAGTAGATATAGCACGTGAGACAAGTGAGTAGATATAGCACGTGAGACCAGTGAGTAAATATAGCACGTGAGACCCGTGAGTAGATATAGCACGTGAGACCAGTGAGTATATATAGCACGTAAACGGGTTTTATGTATCATAACCTTGAAGTTTTTGAGATTCTCCAATATAGTTTTTTGTTGTTAAATATACTAAAAAGAAAGTCTGAACATATGATTTATGAACCCAAAGCAGTAATAAGTCATTTGCGTTAAATCTCGTATACTCAGTAACGTTGTTTAACAGTTTTCTGCCTGATTTAACATTTATATACTTTTTGAATAACTCACTGTTTTACTTTTGTGTTATTGTTTATGTATATTGATTTCTTACAAAACTCATTTCTTTCTCAAACTTACGCCTAGATTGCCACTACCGTTATCGGCTTGACAGCAATTTTCAATGACCCTCTGTTGCCTGTGTTATTGATATTATATGATAATGTTTTGCACCGAAATAAATTACTTTACAAAAATTGTTTCTATAGACTCATCACTCCATTTTCCAACTATACAGCGTTGAACGCTTACATTTAATTCAGCAATCATCTCATGCTTATGCTTGTAGACATCAACGAGTGTGCCACAAACCCTTGCAAGAACGGTGCCGCGTGCATTGACGGAATCAACGCGTACTCGTGCAAGTGTGTGGCGGGATGGACTGGCACCAACTGTGATCAAAGTCAGTATTCACAGTTATTTCTTTTAGATATTTACATCTTTGTTTCGTGTTCTGTACACATTTATGATTTATGGACAAATAATTTACATTATCACTTTATGTATTGTTTATATTTTTTGTTTAAATACTATTAAAGACATCGACGAATGCGTTTCCAAACCCTGTCAGAACGGTGGCGCATGCGCAGATCTCGTAAACAGATACACGTGCAAGTGCGTGGCAGGGTTTAACGGGAACAACTGTGAGACCAGTGAGTAGATATAGCACGTGAATCCAGTGATAAGATATAGCACGTGAGACCAGTGAGTAATTATAGCACGTGAGACCAGTGAGTAGATATAGCACGTGAAACCAGTGAGTATATATAGAACGTGAGACCAGTGAGTAGACAAAGCACGTGATACCAGTGAGTAGATATAGCACGTGAGACCAGTGAGTAGATATAGATCGTGACAACAGTGAGTAGATAAAGCACGTGAGACCAGTGAGTAGATATAGCACGTGAGACCAGTGAGTAGATATAACACGTGTGACCAGTGAGTAGATATAGCACTTGTGACTAGTGAGTAGATATAGCACAAGAGACCAGTGAGTAGATATAGCACGTGACACCAGTGAGTAGATATAGCACGTAACACCAGTGAGTAGATATAGCACGTGAGACCACTGAGTAGATATAGCACGTGACACCAGTGAGTAGATGTAGCACGTGATACAAGTGAGTAGATATAGCACGTGAGACCAGTGAGTAGATATAGCACGTGACATCAGTGAGTAGATATAGCACATGAGACCAGTGAGTAGATATAGCACGTGACACCAGTGCGTAGATAAAGCACGTGTGACCAGTGAGTAGATATAGCACCTGAGACCAGCGAGTAGATATAGCACGTGAGACCAGTGAGTAGATATAGCACTTGACACCAGTGAGTAGATATAGCACGTGATACCAGTGAGTAGATATAGCACGTGAGACTAGTGAGTAGATATAGCACGTGAGACCAGTGAGTAGATATAGCAAACTTCTCGGCAAAATTATGTCCCCATTAATGAAAAATAACGCATGCATACGGTTGATTGATATATTCACAATATAAAATGACACACGATTGTTATTCTGATTGAGTCATATTCGTATAATGGTGTTGTAAACATAAGGTTTCACTATAAACACTGAAAAAATCTGCGCCGCCCCCACCGCTCTGATGGTCATGTTTTTCAACGAACTGGAAGTTCGATTGAGAATTCGGCCACGATATCATTAGAACAAATATTCTGACCAAATTCCATAAACATTTTAGTCAAAATGTGACTTCCAGAGTGTAAAAAAGATTTGTCACGTTTGACATAAAAACCGTGTTTTTTTTACCTCCATGCCAGTACCTTAAGTCTCTCTTGTGCCAAAACGAACATACGGATTGGCCATCATTTCTCCATTGGGGTCGGTTTGCGGCTGCACGTCGTGCTGAGTTCCATGTTTTACAACCTGTACCGTTCCGTTCCAGTTCCACCAGTAACGCCAATTAGTTTTTGGTCCGCCTCTTTTCCTTCTTCCTTCTGGTGCTTCCCGAGGGCCGAAGCACGGTCTTCTGTTCCGTCTTTTCTCAAAACATGCCGCATGAATTACATCTCCTTCTTCTCTACTTCTTTGCTGATGTTCACTGCTTATGCCGTCTAATACTATTATTACATAAGATTGATAACAAATTTATGTAGTGTCCATAGTAGATGAAAATGTTAAACAAGTTCACATTATACAATACAAATTACCATTCAAACCCTCTCTTTTCAGGACAGCACACTTCAGTCAACGGGTACCCCGTCGAGCCCATATTTGGGAGCGACCTGCAGCAGCACATCAAAGTAGGGACCAGGGTCGTGCGCGGTTGGGACTGGCCAGACCAGTATGGTGACGAGGTATATTGAGGGCGCTAGATGACAACATTTCATAAATCATATTTTGTTTACAGCTGGAACGGGATTTAAGTCTCCAAAATCATTTCTAATGTTTACACACTCAAAAAAAAATCCTTCGTGTATTCCTTCACGATTTGTTTCAGAATAATTGATTTTTATTTTGTCACAGAACTAAAGAACTAGCGATCCTTATGCAATTCAGTTCACATATCAAATCCGTCCCTGTATTATACACTCATCTTAATGGTCGGTTTTGCGTTACAATACTTAACTTCATTCAAAACAAATTGTATATGTGCATGTAACATCAGTAAATTGTCTTGATAGTCAATCCAAAAGAAACATGGAAGAGTCTATATTATAAATTAAGTACGTAAGGATTGGACTTTATTTATATCAATCGTGTATAATTGTCGTCGGTGAAATAACACTGATGTGATAATAAAGGAGAATACTCGGGTTCTTCAAGGTCACAATATACTAAACATAATCATTATATAATTCAATCTAAAAGCGACACCTTTAAGCAAATATATATGCAACATTTTGCACATACAGACCCCATGGCGATACCTTTTCTTTAAGGGGATTCTAAGCTGAATCGATTTAAGCAATACAAAAGATATGACATGTTCAACACAAATAAAAATATACTATTTTTGCACTTCTTTCGGCCCTTTTGTAGAGGAATGTAACCCGTTGCAGCACAATGTGTTAATACAGTCTATAACTTTTTCATATTTCAGTGATTTAGTAGTGAGCACCTATGCTTACCCTATCAATATCTCCAAAAGATAACTGTAAAAACTGTAAAACATGCCTTTGAGTTAAATATATTGATTTATTTAAAGAGTACTTCCCAACATGACTCGAGTATTTACTATAAAGTAACCTAGAGGAATGTAGTAAACACTAGTAGTCTCCCTCGCCATAAATTATGTGAGCTTTGTTCTGGAAAAACTAATCTGGGACGACATTTAACACACATGCATTTAGCCCAATTTTCCCAGAACGCCGCTCATATTTAGAAGCTGTGATACCAAGGGATAATACTCGTATTGTGCGTATAATATGCAAAACACAGGCAGTGCCCTTAACATTACCTTCTCGATTTTAATTTATGACCTCAACATTTCTCGCATGTAATTATAATCATACAACCTATACCAGTTGCATGGAATTTAATTAACACCATGGCTATCTAATATAGCCATAATAATACGGCCTTTGAAATAAACAATATTCATGAAAATATCTCGACAATAGCGTTTAATTCGTTACATTATGACGCCAGCTGAAATCTAAAATCAAATTGTATCCATACACAATTCATACGCACAAGTTGGTGTGTATCCTGGTTCTACAATCTTTCCTTAAACATATCAAGTGTCTTCTTAGTACACTTCATGAAAGGTAACGTACGTGAAGTAAAAATAACCCGCACACAATCCATGTTGCGATATTGTTATGACCACATCATACTGATCTGGAAAATGAGTTTGCTTTTATTTAATTCCACAGGACGGCTGGGGTCCAGGTACCGTGACAAAGGATGACTCAGACAACTGGGTGCTGGTCAAGTGGGACAAGGGCGGCTATACCCACTGGTACCGCATCGGCGCGGAACGAAAATACGCTCTGTTAATATTAGCCGATGGGCAATAACTGTCCGCTTCTCCTGAGAATTATTAAGTGAGTGTAAATATTAGCCGATGAACAATAACCATTGTTATTAATGTATACTTTGAGCTATGTGTAAATAAATAAACCAAGTAACACGTAGGTTCATATAGCAGGAAGNCGACATTTAACACACATGCATTTAGCCCAATTTTCCCAGAAACACCGCTCATATTTAGAAGCTGTGATACCAAGGGATAATACTCGTATTGTGCTTATAATATGCAAAACACAGGCAGTGCCCTTAACAGTACCTTCTTGATTTTAATTTCTGACCTCAGCATTTCTCGCATGTAATTATAATCATACCACCTATACCAGTTGCATGGAATTTAATTAACACCATGGCTATCTAATATAGTCATGATAATACGGCCTTTGAAATAAACAATATTAATGAAAATATCTCGACAATAGCGTTTAATTCGTTACATAATGACACCAGCTGAAATCTAAAATCAGATTTAACCATACACAATTCATGCGCACAAGTTGGTGTGTATCCTGGTTCTACAATCTTTCCTTAAACATATCAAGTGTCTTCTTAGTACACTTCATGAAAGGTAACGTACGTGAAGTAAAAGAAACCCGCACACAATCCATGTTGCGATATTGTTATGACCATATCATACTGATCTGGAAAATGAGTTTGCTTTTATTTAATTCCACAGGACGGCGAGGGTCCAGGTACCGTGACAGCGGTTTACTCAGACAACGCGGTGTGGGTCAAGTGGGACAAGGGCGGGGGAAACGGCTACCGCAACGGCTATGAAGGAAAATACGATCTGTTAATATTAGCCGATGAATAATAACCGTTGTTACTACTGTATACTTTGAGCTATGTGTACATAAATAAACCAAGTAACACGTAGGTTCATATAGCAGGAAGATGTAATATTAAAGTTCTCCCCATATATGATTTGAGCATACAAAAAACTATGACCTGAAATTTACATAATGTGAACAGACAAGATGAACACTATTTCCAGTTCTTCTTATACAAACAGTACGAGTGGTACATATTGGACGATGGACACTAAAATATACACGTAGATAATTGTCAAATACTTATTAAGAGTCAGCGTGACAATTGTAAAAAAAAAACAACTCACATAGTATTTAGTTATCATACTTCAATCAATTCAAATTTAAATATATAAATGGTAAATGATCACTGTTGCATGATTATTCAATCGATTCATTGGTAAATATATAATGGTAAATGAAACAGATTGTTGCATTATTATTCAAGTGGTTCAATGGTTAATATATAAATGTTAAATAAAACACACTGTTGATTGATTATTCAATTGGTTCTATGGTTAATATGTTAATGTTAAATAAAACACACTGTTGCATGATTATTCAATTGGTTCATTGGTAAATATGTAAATGTTAAATACAACCAATTGTTGCATGAATATTCGATCGATTCTTGGGAAAATATGTAAATGGTAAATAAAACACACTGTTGCATGATTTTTAAATTGGTTCATTGGTTAATATGTAAATAGTAAATAAAACAAACTGTTGGATGATTATTTAATCGGTTCATTGGTTAACATGTAACTGTTAAATAAAACACACTGTTGGATGATTATTTAATCGGTTCATTAGTTAATATGTCACTGGTAAATAAATCACACTGTTGTATGATTAATCAATCGGTTTATTGTTAAATATACAAATGCTAAGTAAAACACACTGTTTCATGATAATTCAATTGGTTCATTGATGTATATGTATATGGTTAATAAAACACACTGTTGCATGATTATTCAATCGGTTCATGGGTAAATAAATTTTAGCAAATACAACACACTTTTGCAATATTATTCAATTGGTTCATTAGTCAATATGTGAGTGGTAAATAAAATACACTGTTGCATTAGAATTCAATCGATTCATCTGTAAATATAAATGGTAAATAAATACACTATTGCATGATTATTCAAATGGTTCATTGGTTAATATGTAAATTGTAAATAAAACTTACTGTTGCATTATTATTCAATTGGCTTGTTGATTAATATGTAAATGGTAAATAAAACACACTGTTGCATGAATATTCAGTTGGTTTATTGATAAATATGTAAATGTTAAATAAAACACACTGTTGCATGATTATTCCATTTGTGCATTGGTAAATAGATAAAGGTTAATGAAACACACTGTTGCATTTTTATTCAATTGGTTCATTGGTTAATATTTAAATGGTAAATGAAACACACTGTTGAATGGTTATTCAATCGGTACATTGGTAAATTAAAAAATAGTAAATAAAACACACTGTTGGATGAATATTCAATTGGTGCATTGGTAAAGTCCAGTGAATGTTTCCTGAAAGCACAAACCCGCTTCTAATTGCGCCATGAAGTCGTGACATGGGATTTCATTTCATGTCATGCACAATACTATGGAAGTATGTCGAAAGCTTTATTGAAATTGTCATAGCATGGATGCTATCTACGAACACTAAACAACTGTGTCATGATACGTTCAGTGAATGTTTCGTGACAACATAAAACACCCTTCTCATTGCGTCATTAAGTGGTGATATGGGATCGTATTACAGGTCATGCATTTGACGAGGAATTGTGAAGAATGCTTTCTAGGAATATTCATAGCATGGAGGTAAAAAACTAACACTTAACAACGGTGTCATGATAAGTTCAGTGAATGTTTCGTGATAGCATTGAACACGCGTCTGATTTCATCATTAGCCGCATGGTGAGTTTGTGAAACCAATTCTTTCAGACAATCATATTCAGAATATCAATTGTTTGCAAGTTACCGTCGGAATAATACAGCTACAGTGTACAGTGTTCCACATGTTATTTTTAAAGCGCTTGACATTCAAAAAGAACACTTCCGCAACCCATAAGGTATCGGTAACAACTTTAACAATCCAAACTACTGAAGCTGCTTACCGGTTGATATTTATGTTTGTCACATAATGTGAAATGTCAAAACCTGGCCAGCTTCCATAAAGCCAGTTATAAGGAAATACATGTAATACAGTTGACGTTACGACTTTCACTAAGGTGCTGATGTCTGCAAACTAATGGCACCTGTTGAATACCCTATCGACACCGACCGACCTCGCTGTTACACCTGGTGATGCGATTTTCAAACCGATTGTAAACTGTCTTAAAATTCGGTTCGATCTAGGTTCTATACACTGAGTTGACAGTCAACGGCCGTAAGGTCCAGGCATCTGTTAACCTTATGGAACTATTTGCTTCAACAAGAGCCGATTTCCAGGCAAACACTACACTGAAGGCACTCTCTACGAAGTATACAAGCATTTTACAGCGACGCTACAATAATATAATATAATACATGGACAGCAACTCGTATGCCTTTGAACATGCATGCCCTTAATTATGCATGATCGGTATTAACATGTGATGAACAGTTAAGCATATTGTTGCTCAGTTCACCACCATCATTTAAATAAAATTGATTTATTTGTCAATGATTATTATCCATTTCAAAACATCTTGATATGTTAACTTTTCTATTTCTATAAACATTCATACATATACATTCAAAATGGGCGAATCTTGAACATAGAAGTTTGGTGTATTTGTCGTCTGATATATTATAACAAAAGTTGTTTGATATTTGAGCCATTTTCAATTAGAAAGAATTGTGTTCTTTTTTAATGTAGCATCACGGTCGTGTAGAACTTTTTCCGTAATACCCATAAAGTTATTTAGTTCGAATTTCATTTTCCATCTTGTACAATCGATGGGCATCATCGAAAGCAATAGCACAAATGAAATCAGTAATCAACTTGCTGTTGCGCTATACTTAAGATGTCATATAAATATAATATTGATTCCAGATGACATTTGAGAAGGGAACCATTTGCATCGTACTATACATACGACAACAACCTCTCCGAATGTTTAGTAAATATCCGCGGCGTGATATCCAATGTGCTCTTAGACTCGTATCGTACCGATCGGGCAAAGAAATAAAAATGTCGCGAGTAGGATATAAATGCATTTGTACGCGAAGCTAACGAGGAAATAGACGTATAGGATCGTACGAGTTTTAACGATTGAAATGCTGTCGTTATGAAAACCAGGTAAATAAATTTACGTTCTTGGTAGTTTCTCGATTTCCGCTATACAGACGTGATGGTAATTATTGTTGGACACGCGCTAATGTCTACGTTGCCATTTTGTCTTTATCAGAACGAAGAAGAGAATAATTCTAAAATCGGTTTCGATGTTACGAATGATTTTGATTCATAGTTTTGATGACATGTTAACAAAAGATGTACATTACGGATAATTCAATAGGTACATATATTTATATACTTATTAACAAACGTGAATCTTGGTTTTCACAACAGAAAATGTGCCATACCATGGATTGTTTGTAAAACGCGATATTGCGAGTTATGGTTCTAATAACTATTTTATTGGTACTAGAAACTAGTTTCTACAATTACTAATATTCTAATAAAAATGTTTTTTTTGTTAGAGTGAATCTTTTCTCCACATCCAAGCACTTATATAATAAAATTTGAACATAAATAATGCGCGTAGCAATGGCAAATGGTAGCCACGTGACATTTACCGCCGAAACATCAACCAACAACAACAACAGCACCAAAAAACAGCAAGTTTTCAGTGTTCGAATCTGAGAATGAGACAACAGAGGCTGTGTGGGCAGACGTACGACTCTTGAAAGCTGTTGTACTGTGCGTTGTCATAGTAATTATGATGGCCATAACGTGTTGGTTCGTGTTCAGATTGTTTCCGACATATGTCGATGACGGAGGCGACCGAAAGGACGAAGAGTGAGTAGACCGGTTGTTGTTTTTTATTAATTTTACTCGGTATATTTTGAAAAAATACGAAACCCGTCCGGTACGAGTTTATAACGCGCTTCTCACTTTAGCGAACCGGGTTAAATCTTCAACCCGCATATGAGTTTGGTTGGTGGTCGCCATTCCGGACAGGCGGGGTGTCCTCCGGGTACACCGGCTTCTAAAAACAGACCATGACCACACTTAAATGTAATGCCTTTCAGTAAAAAGAGAATAAACCTGGAAAATGCGGTTGTATTCTAAATTATTTCGATCTTTCGTGCGTCTGCACGTTAATAATGTAGGATTGCAAGGACACACTCCTAGTCCTCACATAATGCAGCCTCAGGTTCAGACGGACCTTACAAACTTCTAAATATATACACGTGCGAGTTTATTCGACATTCAGTGAGCCTTGAAATAAAGATACGACGATGAGTATGACCTTTGTAAGCCGAATATAGAGAGGGAAAGATGTTCTTGTTAAATAATATGTAATTGAAGCCCGACTGTTGTAAGTTAACACGAAACAGAGGCAAAGAACGATGTGTTATACGTCACTAATTTCTCACTTAAAATATACAGTATATCAGTAAGATGATATGTAAGATCTAATAGTATACACTCTATATCTTTAACTATATGTTTTGAGGGATATATTTAAAGTAACATAAATACTAGAAAATCAACGGAAATTTCTTAAAGTATTTCGTAAAATAAAGTTACCCAATACAAAATCAATGTTCCTTATAGCAAAAGCCAAAATTTCAAAACGAGATGTTTTCTGGTAACATGGATGTTGGTAGATCCGTTGACATCATACACTATCAGACTTTATGCTACGACGATTTTGCTACAGTTGTTTTTCGTAATGTGGAAAATAGCTGCTTCAAAGGTTAGGTATGGTTGAATGGTTTAAAATTGATGTATTTTTGTTTATTTTACTTATTGCAAAACTTTTGAACACTTTACACCAAATTTTCTTTGAAAAAAAGACCGTGGGAAAATGCATCGGTATCGTCTGCGAAAGCTTACTATTTTTATTCATAAGTCACGTGACTGTCATGTGACAGAACATCGTATTCATAGACTAATTTTCACTCTGAAAAAGGTGTACGCGTTTAATTTAATTTGATGTCCGGATTATTTTTTTTGGTTATGCTTAATATAATTATAACTAGCAAATATGTATGTTGGTAATTGCATGTCAGGTTTATTACTTATTTTCATTTACTTATTACTATTTGTAGGTCCCACAAAAGAAGTACAATTGCTATTCACATTCTTCCATTAAAACAGCCTACGAAAAGGTGTTGCTGACAGGGGCCCTTATTAGAACCACTGCAAGAGAGTATGGCATCCCAGAAGCCTCACTGCGACACAAGTTGAATGGCAGAGTAAATCCGGAGGCAACACATTCTGGACCACCACCTACATTATCTCAGGAGGAAGAGGCACACTTGACAGACCATCTAAAATTAATGGCAAGCTGTGGATATGGTTACAGTCGGTCAGAAGTTGTTGACATGGCAAGTGAATATGCGACATGTCTTGGAAAACGGGACAAGGAGCATCCGCTCACACTTACGTGGTTCAGGCTGTTTATGAAACGATGGCCTGAGCTGAAAGTGTTGAAACCTCGTGGGTTTGAGATTCAACGTGCCAAAGCCACCAACAAGGAATCCGTGTCAGTATATTATACTGAACTGGGCAACATCATGGACAAGTATAATCTAAAGATAAGCCAGAATGGATATACAATGTTGACGAGAAAGGTTTGTCCACTTCCCATAACCCCCCTTCAGTAGTTACAAGCTGCGAATCTCAGCCACAAGCAGTCACATCTGGTTCAAGAACCCTCATCACAGTCATTGGTTGCGGAAATGCCATGGGTAACAGTGTTCCGCCATTCTTTGTATTTCCAGGGTTACGGATGAAGTCGCAATAATTAGAAGGAGGTGGTCATGGAGGTGATGGTACAGTCACTAAGTCCAGGTGGAGTAATAGTGCTGTGTTCAAAAGGTACCTTGAGCAACACCTGCTAAAATACTTACCTGAACGTTGTCTGGACAATCCTGTTCTGATTCTCTATGATGGCCATAAGTCTCACATTAATTTGGGGTTGATTGATTGGGCCAAGTCACAGAACATAATCCTGTTTCTTCTGCCTGCTCACACGAGCCAAGTTTTGCAGCCTCTAGATGTTGGTGTTGTTTTGGGCCATTCGAAAGGATCTACAGCTCTGTGTGTCACAAGTTCATGCGCGAAAACTGTGGGCAAAGTATAACACGCTTAAATGTATGTGCACTTGGAAGCAAGTTATATTCATATGCACTGTCACCAAATAATTTGAAGACATCTTTTCGCAAAACCGGCATCTACCCATATGATCAAAATGCTATAGATTCCTCAGTATTCAAGCCATCAGAGGCCCTTCAACAAAAAACCCGTCTTCTTCAATCAATCATCCAACCATCAGAAACAGAAGTCTTCCAATTTTTCTGCAACAAAGAAGCAAAAATCATTTCCAAGAAACAAGCAACAACAAAGAGGAAATATCTCAGTTCAGTGGTGAGTGGAAAGCCAATTACTGAGGATGTAATAATTAAAAAAAATCATGATCATGAAGCGGGAAGGAAAAAATCGACAAAGACCCAGAAGTTGACGTACAACCTGGACCGTCTGGAACAGTTAAGGCAGTGTCACCTGTCCCTGATATACCGGTAGATGAATCAACAGAGGATGAGGATGACACAGAGGTGTGCTGTGTATGCAGCCTATTCACACCCAGTGCTGTACGGCAGAGTTCTTCACTAGTCTTTGTGAAATAGATGCAGTGTTCTGGGTGTGGACACTGGGTTCACCTCATTTATTGTACGCAAGTCAGGGTTGTAAGAATTGAAGATATCTTCATGTGTCCTCACTGTGTTGGTGAAGAGTATCTCGTGACTTGTTGACTTGTTGAAAACTTGTCATAATTCACATGAATAAAATTCGAAACCCCAATTGATTTCATTAATTTCAGATGCAGGTTGCTTTAACAGTGATACAAATGTAAGTACAACAATTCTGAGTTAATGTCTCATGCATTCAGGTTCCACAGGAGTGATGTTTACATTTGAAATAAGGTAACCAATCAGATGCGTCGTTACCGGGCACTCTCAACAAGATTGCCGCCGTTACAGTAGACTTAGCTCATGTCGTTTTCAACAAATTTTGGTTAATAACACAATCAGTTGAAATTAAATTGTGTAAATAAAAGGTAAATGTGATATTAAATAACAATATTAATTACCTAATCCCTATATTGAGCAACAAAAATTCAACAGACTGCTTAGAAGCGTCGAAAGTGGGAACTCGAGAATATGTTTACTCGATTATTAACATACATTAGTTTTTCACGCACGTTCATTGTTTAGATAAAACAAATTATGAATAGAACGTCGTTGAGCCTATATCACCTATGATTTGTTCCCCAAAACAGTTGATTTCATATATTGAATGTTTTGTTGGCAGTTTGCATATCATCTCCATGATATTATCCTCAAAACATACGACCATGTAAACAGTCTATAAGAAGAATATTTTGACTACACTTGCCACGTAATCAAATGTTACAAGATACTTTTGCATGCACTCTAAATTAATAAGGAGTTCATATTTGATTAAATCATGATTTATAATAAATAGAACGTACCATGTATTGCACGATGTTTTGTATTCGTTGGTGTATACGCAATGACTTTCGGCGAAATGCGTGCAGCAGCGGAAATTCATAATATTAAATAAATGCTTATGCAGTTTGGAAGTACTATCATTTAAATGAATATCAATACTTAATATTCCCAGTAAATACGACTTGGACAAATTATTCCACATACATTGAAGTTGTGATGAATAACAAAATATACGTAGGTGAATGATAAACCGGCATTTAGTGGCACTGTGTTACTTACATACGCTAATGGATGATTAATTGATTTTGAGTTACACTGTGCAACAAAATACGGTAATGGACGATGAGCCATCAATAATTGATGATATAACGTAAATACTCCATTACATGATAAACAAACAATACACGATGATGTTACGTATTTAAATATGGGACTGTATGATACATATGCATTAAACGACGCTCTTACTGAAGTTCGCCACATTATGATAAACCAACATTGAATACCATGGTTACTTAAATACACCACTTAATAACAAATCAGCATAGAGTGACGATATTAGCATGGAGCGACACTGCTACTAAAATACGCAACTATACCATGAATCAATATAGAGCGACGCTACTATTTAAATTTGCCAGTGAATAATTAACCAACATTGAGTAATATGGCTACTTTATTACGCCACTACATGATAAGCCAGCATAGAGCGACACTTCTACTTAAATTAGCGAATTTAAAATAAATCAGCATTTAATGACGCTGCTTCGTAAATTAAACCAATATTGAGCTATGTTGCTTCTTGAATAATAATGTTTCTGCATAACTCAAGATAGAAGAAAGTAACGGTGAAACGTTGATCGTGTAACAAACATAAGGTAATAGTGTTTCCCTTTGGCAGGACTTAAAACACGGTATGCCACTTGTAATCAACAGTTTTAAAGACAACCTGTGATAATGTCACAAACACAAATCACTTTATACATAAGCAAACACTGGCAAAAAGCTAAATTAGTTTCAGCAAATACAACCATAGTCAAACAAAACGCTATTTATAAACATGCAGTTATTCAACAACGTTAATTGAAACCGCATTAAGCAACCATGATGACAAAGCCATACAGAGCGCATCGTTACACGAGAAAAGGTACATTTGCAGTAGGAAAATACATGGGTCACTTCAAGTGTCTTGCTTCACTAGATAGCTTATTTAGCGAGGCAGAAAAAACGATTGAATAAACACCATGACTAAGGTCATGGGCCCGATCCCTATGGAGTTTTGTAGACTGTTTTCAGCTGGGTAACACCTGTAAAAACGTCGACGTACAACAACCCATTTCTTTTTATTTGAGATGCCTTAAGGGCCTCGGCATGCAGCGGTCATGGGGTGGATATGATGTTTAAAAGATGAACAACGCGACAACAGGGGGATTCGGAAACCATGAAACACAGGGAACTGCTTCATTGGAGAGCGTTTGGTATAAACGGTTCTTAGTTATGCAAAATACCCGCCCTACTCAGGAAACCGACAAGCCTTAGTGACAACGAATCATTGGACTCCAAAATCGAATGGCACCAGGGTGATTGTTTTCAAAGACAGTTGGTGAGAAACCAAGAGCAAATTCTATAATAAAGGGTACTGTCTACTCATAAGACGAAACACCATTCATACTGCATACACGTAATGTATAGGGCTTGAATTAAACGGGACAAGAACAACATCATGACGAATATAAGCTTACCAGTTATAGTCATCTGGGTATCCTCGAGTCATCTCGTGCTCCAGGCATCATGTCTGATTAAATGTCCTTTCTAAAAAGTGCATGGTTCTAACGGTCAATTTATATGACATATTGATATGCCATATTAAGCTTCAAATTAATCGGATACAGTTTTACTTCAAATAACAGGGAAACATCGCACATGTTTTACTTCAAATCACATGTAAACATCGCATATTTTACTTCAAATCACAGGAGAGTCATCGTATCTTTTACTTCAAACCACAGGGAAAAATATTTATTTATATATATATATATTGATATTTCGATAAAGACCATGTTTCGCACAATTGCTTATACAAAATATATTTAAAGCACAGAAGAAAGATAACGTATGTTCAACTGGGACGTCGTTTTTCGTATTACCGGTGTAGTTGATGTATTTTCCCTTTCAATCGCAGAGAACATATGACAGATTTCAAGCTGTAAAAAATATGACACATTAGTACTACATAATTCCGTTAATATGTGTAATGAGTAAGTAAACACATTCATTGCATATGTTTTAGTGAACAAACTGCGTACAAAACACATGAGAAAGCAGTGGTTGCATGAAATGCACGTTTTTTCCTCTGTTTTACTCTCAGCTGACCAATCGTCTGCTAGTGTCGTGCAATCAGTAGTCATTTGACGTTCACGTGATGGGAATGCACTATTAAAGTTATATTTCAACGTGATCTACTGATTTGATCAATAATTAGTGCCAAATATACACACTACAGTAAGTTGATCGTTTTTGTAACAAATTTAAACAAAATTAATTATTAACTTTACTAGTTACTCCTATACTGTACGAAATTATTATAGAATGAACCACAATACGGACAGACTGACAGGATATCGCAGTCAAATAGTGACCAACAGACTGACATGATATCGCAGTCAAATAGTGACCAACAAACTGTAAGGATATATCGCAGTCAAATAGTGACCAACAGACTGACAGGATATCGCAGTCAAATAGTCACCAACAGACTGACAGGATATCGCAGTCAAATAGTCACCAACAGGCTGACAGGATATCGCAGTCAAATAGTCATCAACAGACTGACAGGATATCGCAGTCAAATAGTGACCAACAGACTGACAGGATATCGCAGTCAAATAGTGACCAATTTTCTCACGAATGTATCATCGTCAGATATTCTGATTACTGTTATTTACTGTTATATATCCTACTAAATTTAAACTGTTTACTTTTTCGGTTGCATAGTCGATTGTTATGTAGATCATGTATAACCATGATTCGATTGTATCACAATTTTGATCGTTACAATGTTTGTGTTCTCACATTAATAAAAAATTATACTCTCAACAAACGTTATAACGCACCACTGACTGAAAAATTCTCGTAATCTTTAAAATGACACATTATTGTATTGTAATTTTGTATTGTGATTTAAAATATTTTATCTTTATAACCGTGTATTTTACATTATATATTTCTGACCACAACTTTGATTGTTCATATTTTAACTGAAAGCCTACTGACAAAAAAGTAAAAAAAAAAAATACGCTGGAACTTGTTTATTTTATTCATTCCTCGCACATAACAATGTAGACCATAAACTTAGGAATGCAATAAAAAGCACAATGTATGTACCATAAAATAAAACATTTAAGGACGTATGCGGCAGTTTCAATGCAAATTTTCTTATACCTAGAATTTCAAAATTTTTGGTATAAAGCTACAACCATCTGTTGTGAATAGAAAAATGAAATAAAAATCATGGGTCACCAGTGTTGTTATTTTTTTATTCGCACTTAAACAACATACCTATTTTAGCATAAGTATAAATTTAAAAAAAGGCAAACACACACAAATCGAGTTAATTATTAAAAAAAACTGTCGAAAAAACTACTATCTCTCTCTGTTTATATAATACTGATATAACTTAACTGTAAATTCATAAACAAAAACATTAATCGTTTTTCAGGGCATTAATTTATCAAAAACAACAACAACATAATTTCACATATGAAAATCAATTCTATGCATATTACTTTTATGTTATTAAAGTCTTTACCACACCTAGATTTTGTCCAAACTGACCCAAATGTTTCATTGTTTATTACTTTATACAAATATTAAACGAAAAACATATGTCACCAGGGTCGTTTGTTATCAACCAAAATTTATCGGCATGTAGTAAAATACAATTTAAAAACAATCAAAACAATGTACATAATTAAGTTCAAAACAAATTCTAGTACATGTATGTCAAAGAAAAAGTAGAGTTAGATTTAAATTAAACACAAAACATGTGTATCCGGATTCGTAAAAGTAGGTTAAAGCAGCATCCAAAACGTGAGCAAAACATTTAAAGGGCATATCAACGATATTAATTGTAATTCTTAACATGACTTGACCATTGTTTAGCTGTATGCCAATGTAAAAAGTAGATTTACATTTAAATGAAGACCCAAATAATTAATAATATGTATCGAGATCAGTAACATTAGGCAGTATCCAACTAAAAACAATATGTATAAAATACACTTAAAGGGGTACATCAACGGTATTAATTGTAATTCTTTACATGACTTGACCAATTCAAGGCATTCCATTGTTATGCATAAATGTATCTTTTAGCAGTTATATATTATTGGAATTGGTAAGAAAATGTATACGCAAATCAATATAAACACACGGTAAATGTATGATATAACCATACCATCGGCCACTATAATGTAATAATACTGAAATCAATCTTGATTTTTTCATGATT
>VMBQ01000795.1:91342-136949 GCA_007657795.1 Dreissena rostriformis
CATGCGTTCATACTTGAGTTCATTAGTATCTGGGGCCATGCGTTCATACTTGAGCTCGTTAGTAACTGGGGACATGCGTTCATACTTGAGTGCATTAGTATCTGGGGCCATGCGTTCATACTTGAGTGCATTAGTATCTGGGGCCATGCGTTCATACTTGAGTGCATTAGTATCTGGGGCCATGCGTTCATACTTGAGTGCATTAGTATCTGGGGCCATGCGTTCATACATGAGTGCATTAGTATCTGGGGCCATGCGTTCATACTTGAGTGCATTAGTATCTGGGGCCATGCGTTCATACTTGAGCGCATAAGTTTCTGGGGCCATGCGTTCATACTTGAGTGCATTAGTATCTGGGACATGCATTCATACTTGAATGCATTAGTATCTGGGGCCATGCGTTCGTACTTGAGTGCATTAGTATAAGGGGCCATGAGTTCATACTTTAGTGCATAAGTATCTGGGGCAATGCGTTCATACTTGAGTGCATTAGTATCTGGGGTCATGCATTCATTCTTGAGTGCATTAGAATCTGGGGCTATGCGTTCAAACTTGCGTGCATTAGTATCTAGGGCCATGCGTTCATACTTGAGCGCATTAGTATCTGGGGCAATGCGTTCATACTTGAGTGCATTAGTATCTGTGGACATGCATTCATACTTGAGTGCATAAGTATCTGGGGCCATGCGTTCATACTTGAGTGCTTAGTATCTGGGGCCATGCGTTCATAATTGGGTGCATAAGTATCTGGGGCCATGCGTTCATAGTTGAGTGCATTAGTATTTGGGGCCATGCGTTCATTCCTGAGTTCATAAGTATATGGGGCCATGCGTTCATACTTGAGTGCATTAGTAGTTGGGGCCATGCATTCAAACTTGAGTGCATTAGTATCTGGGGACATGCATTTATACTTGAGTGCATAAGTATCTGTGGACATGCACTCATTCTTATATTCACTTTAATCTGGGGCCATGCGTTCATACTTGAGTGCATAAGTATCTGGGGACATGCATTCATTTTTATATTCACTTGAATCTGGGGCCATGCGTTCATACATGAGTACATAAGTATCTGGGGACATGCATTCATTCTTATATTCACTTGAATCTGGGGACATGCGTTCATACTTGAGTTCATTAGTATCTGGGGCCATGCGTTCATACTTGAGCTCGTTAGTAACTGGGGACATGCGTTCATACTTGAGTGCATTAGTATCTGGGGCCATGCATTCATACTTGAGCTCGTTAGTATCTGAGGCCATGCGTTCATACTGGAGTGCATTAGTATCTGGGACCATGCGTTCATACTTATATGAACTTGTATCTGGGGACATGCGCTCATACTTGAGTTCATATGTGATTTGTTTTTGTTCTGTTATAAAAATATAACTCTGCAAGTATAAATGCATTTAAAGGCATTACTTTATTTCGTGCCCCACAGTTACCGTCTTTACAACATGGACTGGATTGCGAATGGAACACGGTCAATTGAAGAACATGTACACAGGCGAAATTGTCACAGTGACAAACTGGTGTAGTGCCGGAAACAACATAGACGTTGAATCGACTTGCGTAACCTTGGCCGTATACACAAACAATGCCCCTTGTATGCTTAAAATGCGTTGCGGTATTCCTTCACATCCTGTATGCAAGCATTCGTTTGGTACATAAAGGCTTGTTTTAGTGTTATTGCTCTTTATATGTTACACAAAACTCACTGTGTTCGGGATAAACACGGTTTGTTGTACATATTATGAACAAGAGAACCTTGGGATTTATTAAAAAAAAATAAAAAATGATTTGATATTTTATCTTTTAACATATTTGTTATGCTAAGCATTTCAACATTTAACAAACATACTCTAAGATTAGGCACATTATTTGGTATGCTCCCCCAAATTTTTGGGGGGAAGCATATAGTCACCGCTTCGTCTGTCCGTGCGTCCGTCCATGAAATTTTTTTGTCCGGGCTATTTCTCAGCAACTAATGATTGAAATTCAATGAAACTTTATGGGAAGCTCGACTACCAAAAGGAGATGTGCATATTATCAGCGGGTTCTGGTCGGATGATTTTNTACACTTATTGCGCAACCGGTGTAACAGTGAAAACAAATTTGCGTGAAACGAAACTGCCGCGTACGTCCTTAAATAGTTTTTATTTTAGTATTGTTCAATCAGTATGACTTGTTATTTTCGCCTTAGCACGGATGACTGCTTTCACTTTCATTAATAATTCTCAGTCATCAATTGTTATTCTGTTATGGACTCGTGTTCCGCTTAGGTGTTTTGTGTGTGGAACAAAAATACTATTAATAAGATAAAACTAAAATAAATGACAATTTCAAATGAAAATATAATTGATATATGTACAACTTTTTTCAGATTAGGGAAAACATATACTTACAAAAAATATTTCAATCGATTTGTGTAAAATTATAATTTGCGGGTTATCTCCATTATGCACCAAACAATTAAAGTTATTATCAGTGATATATCATAAAACGCGCATGGGTGTGTATGGGAGATATTTTCATTAGAAATATCAATTCAATATTATTTTCATATCTACCATACCGGGACTGTTAATTCGTGGTGCAGTTTAACGTTTGGCTAATTTCTTAACAGTTTTTTGTTATTTTTCAGAAATTTGTAAATCAGTCGATGCGGAATTGATGACAATTACAACAGACGATGACAAGGCCTTTGTCATATTCACCTATGTACCAGGTGAATACAGACAAATATAGATCAATTATTTGTGCTGGTTGCAGGCAGTTATTTAACATCTTGCGCATGGCCAACAGCTTGTATCTGAGGACATGCGTTCATACTTAAGTTCATTTGTATCTGGGGCCATGCGTTCATACTTGAGTGCATCAGTATCTGGGGCCATGCGTTCATACTTGAGTGCATTTGTATATGGGGCCATGCGTTCAAACTTGAGCTCGTTAGTATCTGGGGCCATGCGTTCATACTTGAGTGCATAAGTATATGGGGCCATGCGTTCATACTTGTGTGCATCAGTATCTGGGGCCATGCATTCATTCTTATATTCACTTGAATCTGGGGACATGCGTTCATACTCAAGTTCATTTGTATCTGGGGCCATGCGTTCATACTTGAGATCGTTAGTATCTGGGGCCATGTGTTCATACTTGAGTGCATTTGTATCTGGGGCCAAGCGTTCATACTTGAGAGCATGAGTATCTGGGGCCATACGTTCATGCTTAAGTGCATTAGTATCAGGGGAAATGCATTCATACTTGAGTGCATTAGTATCTGGGGCCATGCGTTCATAGTTGAGTGCATTAGTATCTGGGGCCATGCGTTCATANCTTATACCTCTAAGCCCTACATATCTCTTGTTGAAAACAGCTATTCGTCTACAAGCGGTGGATTTCTCTCTGAACGTTAATTTATAAAATTGGTGTCTCATTGACGAAATTTGTTCAAATCTTGAATTGTACGTTCGTACCGCACTAGCACCCCGTGAATGAATTAATCATACTAAAAATATCAAGCGGTCATGCTTTGCTTATAAATGAACGCACAATACAACGAATATAGCCAGGATAAAATACACTAGAAATATAAATAATTATGAATCGTGTTTAATGTTCAAAAAGTGCGACCAGCAATACTAAATCATTTTATGTTTTTACAAATCTTTGGACGTTCCCAAATCAAACGTACAACACTCCTTTATTTGTGTACAAATATACACTCAATGGGAAGTGAATTATAAGCAAGAGTTATGGTGCTCACTGTTTATGATACGTTAATTTCAAACATGAGGGCGTTTTGGTTATCATATTTTAGTCGTATGTACTAACAATGTACGCAAACCACTGACATAAACCCGTTTAGGTGAAATATAATCGAATATTATTGTCAACGTGGACTAAAGGCTAAGAATAAATAATTCGACAACACAATACGCTATTGCCTAATCGTGTTTCGTTCCTAAATGCGGAAATTAACAGAAACGGGTTTATACGTTCATTTAACATTCGCAATAAGATACATAACTCTATACAGATGCATACAATTAAAATTAACATGCTTCAATTTATGCAACCTTGAAATATATTTAACTCAATCGAATTTCTGGCTGTATTAAGATAACGCTATTCTACAAAAAATAAGGTGCTAGTGTTCCAAGTTTATTTCCAATCTTCGAGAAGTCAAACGGATCCATTTTGTTAAAAAAACAAATTTATATATTATTTCATCTTATAACGGGAGCTTACTTCAACAGTCTTATAAACAAGCTTTTTACAATCGTCAGTTAGTCTATAAATAGAAATACTGTTTAGCCACATACGTATAAGCACAAACATATTCGGCATGCTAAGCATTTCAAGTACATCTTTAACCAACATACTCAAAGATTATGCACATTATGCTTCCTGAATTATTAAGATGTTGTATTGTTATCACTTTAATAGTGGTAATAAAGATAAATTGTATTCTTAAACGTGATATCGTTTAATCACTCGTGATCGCCTCTATATACGTTATATACACTATATGCGTGTATGTTTATGTAATTTGATTTGATAAATCACATCCTGATCTTATGTGGAAGTGTTTTATGTTTATTTAAAAAAAAAACGGTTTTCGTTTTCAGACCATAACCATTTGCATTCATGTTTATATTGTAGTTTTTTTTCCAAATCAATGTTACATCAATAAATGTATGAATTTGTGATTCTATTACAATAAATTACTCGCTATATTGTTTCCTATATTACTAATACTTGGCTGTATTCATGTATGAATTTAACAAGCTGTATCGAAAACTTTTTTACTGGATATTTGTCATCGAGATAACTTGATTCCACTGTGGAAAAATACATTAATCTATTGGAAAATCTATTGTTTTCAGAATATCGTTTTATATTTTATTCAGCTAGGCACGAAAAACGAATACTAAAAAGCGCCGATCAATACATCGATCTTGAATATTCAATAGTATTGATCAGAAAGATTCAGTTTTGCAATTATCAAATGACAATTTGTCCTTCCCGCGTTTACCTTCCGTTCAGTTTTGATAAACAATTATTTTCTTTCTGCTCTAAAAACATTACGTGTCGTAAGACATTCGATCCTTCTTTACTGCTTTAATACTACCTTTTGTAGCGCGCATTGTTAAAATGCAGGAGTGTACAATGTCGATAACTTATATGCCGGAACAGTTCATTGTAACTATCAGTCCAACGAGTTACATGTACCTAAGGACAATAGTACAATACTTTAGGAAGATAATACACATATATAAAATCGTAATGCAATAGTTAAACCCTATCCACATCAATACTCACTTAAAATAACGCTTAAAGGAAAATATGGAATGCACTGTCCAATATGGTCGAAATATGGTTTAAACGTCTTAACACATATGCATACAAATTAGATTAACATTTCAATTTATTCACACTTGAAACGTATCTAACTCAATCGAATTTCTGTCTGTTTTAAGTTAACGCTATTCTCCAAACAAATTAAAGATGCTTGTGTTCCAAGTTTATTTCCAATCTTCGAGAAATCAAACGGATCCATTTTTTCAAAAAAGCAAACAATTTGATATATTATTTCATCTTATAATGGGGACTAACTTCTACAGTTTTATACAAAAGCCTTTCACAACTGTCAGATTTTTTTATAAATAGAAATACTTTTTTGCCACGTACGTAGAGCACAAACATATGTGTTATGCTAAGCATTTCAACATTTAACAAACATACTCTAAGATTAGGCACATTATTTGGTATGCTCCCCAAATTTTTTTGGGGGGAGCATATAGTCACCGCTTCGTCTGTCCGTGCGTCCGTCCATGCACAATTTTTGTCCGGGCTATTTCTCAGCAACTAATGATTGGAATTAAATGAAACTTTATGGGAAGCCCGACTACCAAAAGGAGATGTGCATATTATCAGCGGGTTCTGGTCGGATGATTTTTCACAGTGTTATGGCCCTTTTAAATTTTCCTTTAACTGTACGAATAGTGCAATTCTTGTCCGGGCTATTTCTCAGCAACTAATGACCGGAATTCAATGAAACTGTATGGGAAGCTTTACTACCAAAAGGAAATGTGAATATAATCAGCCAGTTCTGATCGGATGATTTTCAACAGAGTTATGGCCCTTTGAAATTTTTACATTAACTGTACATATAGTGCAATTCTTGTCTGAGCTATTTCTCAGCAACTTATTACCCGAATGTAATGAAACTTTATGGGAAGCTTCACTACCAACAGGAGATGTGTGCATATTATCAGCCGGTAATGGTCGGATGATTTTTAACAGAGTTATGGCCCTTTGAAATTTTCTATAAACTGTACATATAGTGCAATAATTGTCCGGGCTATTTCTCCCCAAATACTGACTGGAATTCAATGAAGCTTTATGGGAAGATTAACTACCTTGAGGAGATGCGCATGTTATTAGTGGGTTCTGGTTACACGTAGATGATTTATTTAGAGAGTTATGGCCCTTTAAAATGTTAAAGTTGCTAAACCATTCATCGTATTATTTTGTCCAAAGTTATGCCCCTCAAGACGTTTTATTTTATCTGAATATATAGTGCAATATTGTGACAAAAACAACTTTGGGGAGCATCAACCGTCTCCGACGGTTTCTTGTTCTGAATTATTAAGATGCTGTCTTGTTATCACTTTAATAGTGGATATAAAGATAAATTGTATTGTTAAATGTAATATCGTTTAATCACGTGAAATGGCCTCTTTATACGTTATAAGCGTTCAAAGTGATTGATGTTTATGAAAAAAAAACGTTGTATTCGTTTAAGAACATTTTCATGTGTAATAATGTTGATTGTGTATGTTTTTTTTTCTAATGTTATGCCAAAATCAATTAAAATATTAATTGGTGAAGTCAAGAAAAAGGTTAACCTTATAAATTTTATATTTGTGAGTCTATTAAAATAAATTACCCGCTATATTGTTTCCTATATTAATACTTGGTTGTATTCATGTTAGAATTTCACAAGTTGTATACAAAACTAATTTAGTGGATAATTGTCATCGATGTAACTTGATTCCACTACGGAAAAATGCATTAATCTATTTGAGTTGTTATTGTATTCAGAAATAAAATGCAATATCATTCTAAATAATCATAAATTTAAGTGCTAGGCAAACAAACGAATACTTAAAAAGCGCCGATCAATACATCGAGCTTAAATATTGAATAGTCTTGTTCAGAAATATTTCATTTCGCAATTATCAAATGACACAGTGTCCTTCCCGTGTTTACCTTCCGATCGGGTTTTATTAACGACCTTCTATCTGCTCTAAACACATTAAGTGTCGCAAAACATTCGATACTACGTCACTGCATTTATACAACTTGGTGCAGCGCGCATTGTTAAAACGCAGGAGTGTAATATTTTATTTACTTAAATGCCTGAACAGATTATTGTAGCTATCAATGATCTCAAGTTGTACGCGTTCTTTAGTGTAAGAGTACACTACTTAAGGAAGAAAATAAACATATATGAAATCGTGTTTCAAAACTAAAACCGTATCCACAAAAATACTCACTTAAAATAACGAATAAAGGAAAAAATCTCATATGGTTTATATTGCATATTGCCATTACAAAAAATTATAAGATACGTCACACATTTAAATTTAAATGTAGTTATTGGTGTCATAGATACTAACATTGATATGGATAAACATATCAAGTATGTATAAACATACGCCATGTTTCCTAATTGCATAGAACATATCAGAAGTTCAAGGGGTTTTCAAAAATTATACATTATTTAAATTCACTGCACGTACACATTATACGTTTTGAAAGAACATCCAAAAAGCAGTGCATCTCATATACAATGATTATTCAAACTGTTTTTATTTTAAGTCTGGCTCGAAGGGTGGTTTTAAATGATGGTGAATTTAAGTTATTGTAGTATGTTGATATATACTTCAGTTATCCACGATATACGAAAAAACATGTAGCATGTATTTCAGTAACTATTATACTATTATGTTAAAATAGAATATTCGTTATTCGTTTGTAATGATGATTACAAATGTATAAACAATAATGTATAATGCATAACAAAGATGAGTATCTGCATAACAATTCCTGCCGGTATCAAATCTTGGAGAAGCAATACATAATTGAAAAACGTTACATATTATTAATCACGTTCACTATACATTTAACTATGCCGATTTCAATATAATTGTAGAAAATACACCCTGGTTCTGTTTTTTTTTGTACTATTCAGCATGTACATACATACTGAATCTTCACATAAACCTATTCAAGCAATTAAATGTATTGCTGTTTTCTTTCTTATATCACTGATGCTAAGACAGGTACAGCGCTTTCTTATGTCTTTGAATAGAGCCTGTTTAAGCTCATCTGTGACTAAATAATACTGATATTAAAATCAGACCTGAATCTGAGAATCAAATCTCAGAAACAAGCGTTTCTTATTTCCGTTTGTTTATGGACTGACATGATTTTAATTAGTGAAGGTTAAATTTTCTCGTTATGAAAAGGTAAAGCAATTGGTTCAGATAAGCAGATTTAACTAGTTGACACAAAACATAACATTTATCACATTCTACATTTAATTGGAAAGCTTTTTCGAACAGTACTTAAAATTATTTACTTCTTGTTGTTATGCATATCAATCGTCTTGCAATGTCTTTTCTTATTTTTGCATCTGGCCCGTTTCTTTAAATTATCGTGTCTCCATTGCTGATAAGATGTATGTGCTGATACCAACTATGTGTGGTGAATTTGAGTAAAATAAAACTGTAATAATTTTTATTTACGCTAACAGAATACGAATATTCATTTTTATCATTCGTGGATGCCTGTGCCGAACTACACGTTTCAATAATTTGAGATATATATACATATTAACAAAATTCGCTTGATAAGACATTCGAGCTAAACAGATTGCTGGGATAAAAAGGTCAAGTGTGTATTAAATATCATATTGTCCCTAACTGTATATTATACGAAGGTTTTCCAGACAAATTCAGTTCCCACTGATATAATTATTATTGACTTACTATGAAGTATGTTGAATGTGTTTATGTATATTCTTGCGCAACAATATTTTATATACTAGAATTCTATTTAATGCATAAAGTACTGGTAATCAATACACCTGTTCGTCTGGCAGTATGTTCATTTTTGGGGCGATTGCCTTCTGCAATTCGCCCCATAGGTAACATAAGATACGTATACCGAAGAATATAGTCCGAAACTGCAATTAACCACTTTGAATCCAGATTCTGCGTTCGTAAACAAAATAGCTCCAATCGCATGATATTCGTATTAATGCGCATAAACAGCTTACAGCGCGCGTTTCATCCATGGCAACGTCTTTTCACTGTGGCATTAGCACCCGAGTAACACGCAGTCCACATGGAAGTTGTATAAAGCGACGAAATATCGGTTCAATACTCAACTATGTACGCTTAACCGATACAGCGCATTTATGTTCTTTCGTTTTAAGAAATCAACTGCGTTCGCGATATTGGCGACACAATTTAATTACCACGCGCTACATTTTTTACTGTCAAAGTAAACATCTCAATGTTCTCTGCGGTACGAAGTTTTTATATGATAATTCGCCCGTGCTTTTCATGCCAGTTTTGGACTTATTCCTTACACACCAAATACATGTTGATGTTGTCACTTTCACAGCAGTGTATTACACGCCATGCATGTAGTAACATTCGGATAAGCGACGTGGACTTTATATTGTTATATGCCATTTAAATTTACTTAGCTAAAATAATGTGATCATTTCGCAAAACTTAACTTAGTTATTAAACTGTAATGCAGTATTTTGACGTAAATGGATACATAAACTGGCGAGTTAATAGTTATTTTCATTAGTTATGATAAACAAATAATATGTTAAACATAATAATGCTTTTGTGTAAACAGACTGTTAATTCAAGTTTAAACAAATGTTGTTTATTAAAAATAAAGGTTTGATGTGCCAATATTTGTTGATAAAAAATCCGAATTCGGTCCACTTTGTCAGTCCACTTTGTCGATAAAAAAATCACCATTTGACCAGACTCCTTTTCCCAAAGTGGCCTGGAAAACCCCTGTATATTTAAGTGAACTATCTAGCTGTGACTAACCGAAATTCTGTTTTAAAGGACATGGTTTTAGAACTTCAGAGATGGGCATAGTTGATAGCTTAATATCTCATACAAGCCTATGTATTTTTAACTATGTGTATGCCGGCTTGATCTTCCAAGCAGATATTATTACACTCATCAAATTATATGTACAATCCCAGTGTTTCATATGTTGTTTGCAAGAACTAAACTATAAAAATGCTCTATAGACTTCATCTGTTGTCTAAGTTAGTATTTGCATTTCAGGGGTTGTCCAAACAATATTGGTCTTGCCTGATGTTATTGGAATTTGAACTTCATTGTATTCATTTTCATGAGAATTAAAGGGATTTCCTTCATGGACAATCTGGTCTGTCAACGTTTCGCAGTTATGAATTGGTACGTACGACAATGACTTGTTATAAAAAGCAGCATTTAGTTTTAACCCTAATAGCTAAATCATATATTTATGTTGACAGCCTGTCACCCTTCCTAAATTCCATTTGTTTTGTTCAACAAAAGTGATTGGTTGGCATCACGGTGTATAGTGTAATTACGAACACAAAATTTGAGCAAAAACGCGCCGACAGTACCGAAATTTAACAATATTCTCACAGAACAACTAACCATATTGGTTGTCTTTTTGGTGTGACCAAGGATGTTCAACGCATATCTATCATTATCATTATTTCGAACATTGGGTTTATATTCCCGATACTGAACATCATCAATCCAATTAATATAGACAATATAAAAGTATAGACTCTCAGTGTTCAAAAAAATATATGAACCTGTTATCTGCTCCCTACATTCGTTTGAAGGCCTGTTTTTTCTTACTATCTTCTTTATTCCGTTTAATGTAAACACCAATTGAACAGAGCAAATCAATTGACATTCTGATATACTGATAACCTCATATCGCTGTTGTCTAGTTTCTGTATTGTATACACAGATAATTGATCTATTTACGCCAATTGGTATCTAACAAACTAAAGCGTTGCGCAACAGACGAACTTGTATTGCTATTATGGTTTTAATTTAAATGTTCTTACAAGACTGGGTTCTATGGGTATAAAGGTTACTTCATATTCCTGACGTATTATAACAAATGCGAAAATCACCTCTGCTTTCGGCCCTTCTTAACATTTCATCTGATTTTTAAGTTGGCATATAAACAAAAACCAAATTAAAATCGCACAAAATATCCATCAAAATGTTTTCGAACATCTATCGATCTTAACCGAATCAGCTTACGAAACATGTCACATGGAATCCGGTTTTTAATTATTCACACTCTAACAATAGAGGTTAAGAGAGAGCGAGTCAGAGGTTTGGCATCATATTTTATATTAAAGGTGACATGGTTTAATAACTGTTAATAAGCATCATCAGCTAAATTGAATAAATCGGCTAACTTTACTAACTTATTGCATCTGTTACATTTGTTATGTGGGATTTTACCATTGGTACCGCCATTTTCATCACGTTCATTAGGGTAGTAAGAGCCTAATTGGTACTTTTCCATAAACAAAATTTGTATTATTACAACATTGTAAATTGTATATCACAACTTATTGCAAAATTGTGAAGCTTTTTTACCAGACATTTAACGTTTAATACTTGTTATGGTACACCTACCCCTTCACTCGGTTGTGCGTTTTCCATTGATTGAACCTATATCCAAAATGTTTAGTTTTTGTAAATGGGATATACATATATTTTGACAATTAACTTAATATAAGTACTCAACTGGATTGTGATCCTAGACAAAGAATGAAAATAAAGTGTAATTGAAAGCAAATTGTGCCTTTGATCTCCAATAAAATGTGCCCTCATCAGGATAAAATGGCAAAAAAAGAAAACAACAAATAATTCAGTAAAAAAAAACTTTAATTACGTTTTATTTCACTTGTAGTAGATGAAATGCATATACTGTACACATTTATTTAGTACAACATATTGTCTACATACTTAATGAATTTCAAGTTTAACCGTTTCTTTCGTAAGAAATTACAGAGTTTGAGTACGCCTACTCCCCCCCTTCCCGAATTCATTATCATGCGATAGTTAATAATATGGTATATGATGACATTTGGCTTAATGTGGCTTATTATTGATATCATAATGCATTCACAATACAATCTTAATGTCGTCCAAAGGCAACCCATGCATACAGCCGCAGTTCACCAAAACAAATAAGGTATTTCCAATCTTACAAAGCCAAAATTAGATGTAACAATAGACAATATCCACATTGCCACCATTTACAGACATATTGCCATTAGCATCAACAGAGATGCCAGATACTTTTTGTGCTTCAGCAGAATTTCGGCGCTGATGGCTTCAGATATGTTGATAACTTCGAACCCGTTTTCAAATCCACGGCAGCAATCTGAGTTGTATCCGGAATTACTGTACCTTGAACTGTAATAAAAAAGTAAATCCACACAATGCTTTTTTCATGCATTCAATTATCACTTTTAAAGTTTCATACTTACGCCTTATACGATTTATGTTATGAGAAACATTCAGTTTTAAGAAAAACAAGCATTTCACAAATTGACGACTTCTTCACCTCAAATTATCAAGTATGAAACTATGTGTTGCATAATGTAATATGATGAAACATTGAAACTCTAAACAATATAACCTTCTTGTAAATGAGTTTTATTCCATGTGCATGGAAAAAGTACAATAACAAGTTTGTCTTACTTACTTCTTAGATCCGTTGTTCTGACTCAAACTTGACAAGATGGAAATTGCATCTGGACACTGCTCCATGCAATGCTTCCACGTCGACATCTAAGAGCTGTCCAACACCCAAATAAAAAGTATCCAAACTGCAACATAAATTCTTGATACATCATTACTTTCTAAAACGTCGCAATTCATAAGCAGCAGTTGAAAAGAATATAATTTCCTTATGTATTGAAAATGTGACTAAAACATGACGTAATAGTAATATGTGTTCAATAAACTACATTCATTCAACAGCAGGACAACGTATGTAATCGGTGTCACATTCATTTTCATGTTTGCAAACCGCCTGCTTGTTTACGAACTTTCATTGTGGAACAGAATGTCAACAGTCGTGATGTCATGGACGAAAATATTTGTTTTCAAAAGATAAATAATATAATATTTGTATTTTTAAGTAAATCAATATTAATGATATTAACACATTTAGCTCTCAAAAAAACACACTCGTTTATTTCGTGTGTTGAGTTCTTAAATAAAACCACACTCATTTATTTCGTGTTTTAAGTATTATTTCCGGACTTTGACGTAGATAACCAATCGTTGCCAAACGCTTTCCGAACACGGCGTTATCGCCCGAATATTACCGATTTCATTAGGCTCCCACTACCTTAATATCGGTTTGCGTGTTAAGTAATAATTATCCGAGATATGCACAATTGGAAACAAGATTATACCATAGAGAACGAACAGTTCCATAGTTTATCAAATATAACAACTACAAAACGTTTAATTGCAATTATTGCAACCATCAACAAATGAAGATTTTAGCAACACAGCTACGTGGTATTAAACAAAGAGATACTTATTTAGTGTTTATTGCTAAAACATCGCTAGTAGTACTAATTCATATAATACAAAATGTATTGTTTTGGTATACTGATGCAGCCAAATTCAATTTCAAGTCAAACTATTCAACGATTTAGATTCGGCTTGAATGTCTTGCTCTTCAAAATTAAACCGAACGTTTATGTCATTGTAGGCAAGTGAATATTTAACATGTTCATTATATACACAAATGCTCGATCAACTTAACTATATAGATAGTAGGAGAAGTAGGACTACCCTTGTATATATAAAACCGTACGTACGGAGATTAAAATTATGTACATGTATTGCTTTCCGATAACATAAATAACAGGCATGTAAATACTCTAATCATCGTTTATAGATAATGTTTGAACAATTTAACCGATATCTAGTTTGCTTGACGGGAGTTAAAGCAAACGTTGTATTTTATCAGCCAATATCAATAAATTTATAAGACTTAAGTCTCATTTTATGGCGTTATTTTTTTCGTATTATTTCTGAACTTAAATATTATTGTTAATATATGAACAACAAACCATGGACTTATACAGTACATAGTAAAGGATAAACCTAATTTTGTTGAATTTAAAAGTGTATTTAATAAACTTATACAATTGGTTTAAGTCGAAAGTATCGAGGAAAAAAAAACCTGAAAACTTTTCCATATTGTCTCCGGAAAATGATTTTGGCAGTTGGCTGCATTATCATGGACTACATTATAAAGCGGTAAAATGTTTTTTTTCTTTTACATTATTTCAACATTATGGTCAGTTACACGCGATAAAGTTTGCCCGGACAATTGCACATAATTCAGCTCATAATACATTCATGAATTGTGGTTTTAAAACGTTACATGTTATAATTCTTTTTTGTTTATAATACATATTTAAAATACATGTTAAAAAAAATCGATGTCATTTATTGTGTACAATACGGTGATAAATATTTGAATTAGTGCATAGCCGAAAAAAATACAGGATTATAGGCGAATTAAATGTGAATATGCCAGCCTTGTACGAGATAAAATATATCACGGTATTGTTAACAGAACTGATACATAGTATATAATAATATACAAAACATAGTTACTCAGTATTTTTTATAATTCATATTGAATATGTATTATGTTAATTCGGAAATGATCTTTTTAAGTCGGACCGTCCGACAACGAATATGTTGGACGCACGGAGAATTGAAGCGAATATTTCATTCAATCAAAACAGCAAGCGCGACAACTATACGAAACACAACTGAAACATTTCAAAGTTGTTTCCCTTATGTTGATTTAATTCAAATCGTATACCTAATTTTATCGTCCAATCAGTTTCCGTCATTCATACCACTAATATGTTACCGTACAGTTGGCGCGCATTCGGCTAATATATTCCTCGTTGGAAGGTCCGACTTAAAAAAATTGTAGAAGAGCAAATAAAACAAAAAACAAACATTATTAATCGTTAGTAATGATTATTTCTTTGATGTTAACATGTTCATATAGTATTGAAATTTAACAAATGCTATATTTTAATTTGTATATAATACCGTTGATCTTGACCCAGTTACCTTGGAAAAGTATAAAAAAACCAATATGGCCGAAGAAGCAGGTTGGCTATTTTGTTAATGTTTTGAGGCAATGTGTAAGATATTTCACAAATGTAATACGTCGACAGGATATAATTTCAATTTGTGCATGATGATGTCTTATACCATTACTTACGCAATTCGACATTGACCATGATATTTTAGTGCATTTCAAATAATTTGTTAGATTCCTACTTTCGATTCTTCCGACAAAAACATCATGTCCAATGTTTGTATGCTTATACAACAGGACATCACATGAAATGGCTTTACACTGCTCAGCCAGAAAGTAAAGGTTGTTCTTATGTCGATCTGCATGGTACAATTAATTTAAGTCTGTCTTTTTGAATATTAAAATTAATGTCACATCTGTTAGCATTCATTTTACAATGACAGAAAAGTCTTTCACACTCTATGTTACAATGAATGACCAGTATGTCACTCTGCATGTTACAGTTACTGACCAGCCTATATAATTTAAATATATTACCAGTATGCTACTCTGCAGGATACAAAGACTGTCCAGTCTGCATACCTACATGTTGCAATAAATATTAAGTTTGTTACTCTGTATGCAACCATTACAGAACAATCCCCACTTGGAATGTAACAAAGGAAGACAAGTAAGTTAATTTGGCTGACCGACCTGCCACCCTGCATGTTAAAATTACTGACCACTACGTCACCTCGCATGGCACAATGACTTACATGTGTGTCATCCTAGATGTTACATTTAATGTTGGTTGACCAGTATTTCACGTTGTCTGAAACAAATGTTTAACAGCAGGTAACAAGACATGCATGTTACCATGAATGACCAGTCAGTAACTAATTATGTTAAAACTGATGACCAGTATTTCAGTCAGCATGATGCAATTACTTACTAGTGTGTCACTCTCAAATGGATAATTACTGACCAGTGTGTAACCCTGTATATATCAATTACCTACTAATATATCACTATATATTATAATTTATCGGACCAGTTAGCCACTCTTTATGTTAAGCTGGATGACTGGTATGTCACTATGAATGTTACAATGGCTCAAACGTAGGTCTTCCTGTAAGTAACAATAACCAACTAATATATACCATGCATGTAACAATCGCTGACCATTCTGTCATTTTGCATGGTAAAAAGGCTTCCCAGTCTATCAAAAAATTTGTTACAATTTCTGCCCAGCCTCTCAAACTGCATGTTAAAGTGAAAGACCCGTATTAAACCTTGCATGTTACAATAATTGACCGGTCGGTCGCTCTGCATATTGCAATAACTGACCCATCCGACACACTGCTTGTTAAAATGACTGACCAGTTCGACAGCACACATGTTGTAAAAGTAATCAAGCTGTAAGCCGGTATGTAACAATGACAAACCAATCTGTAATTATGCATGTTAGAGTGACTGACCAGTCAGTAACATTTCATTTGAAGTGACTTACCAGTCTGTTACCTTGTAAGCTACAGCGACTGACTGGCCTGTAAACATTTATGGTATAATAGCCGCCCTGTCTTCCAATAGCTTTGTTAGAAATACTTTCCAATTTGTATCACAAAAGCTGACCAGCATGTCACTCTGCATATAACATTGACGGACCAGTGTGTAAAAATAACTTAACAGTATGTAACTCTTCATGATAACCTTTCTGAACAATGTGTTAAACTGCTTGAACAATAACTATCCAGTCTTTCAGAATTCATATTACAATGGCTTCAACGTATGTCAACCTCTATGATACAATGATTGACAAGTCACTCTGCATTTACTGGCCAGTTTGTCAAACTGTATAATATTCAGTATGCTATTCTGCAAGATGAAAAGACTGGTCAGTCTGTCAACATGTATGTTGATATTGCTTACCAGTGTGTTACTCTGCATGACTGACCAATTTGTCTGCACTTTTGCAAATATTAATGACTGACCAGTATGTATTCGTGTATGCCAAAATGGCGTATCAGTATATTACCATGCAGTATACACATGCTGATCGTTATGTTACCCTTTAGGCTACTATGGCTGACCAGTTTGTTACCCTGAATAATACTATGGCTGACCAGTGTGTTACCCTGTAAGATACTATGGCTGAACAGTTTGTTACCCTGTATTATACTATGGCTGACCAGTTTGTTACCCTGTATGAAACAATGACTGACCAGTTTTTTACCCTGCATGATACTGGCTGAACAGTTTGTTACCCTGTATGATACTATGGCTGAACAATTTGTTATCCTGAATGATATTATGGCTGACCAGTTGTTACCCTGTATAATACTATGGCTGACTAGTTGGTTACCCTGAATGATACTATGGCTTACCAGTGTGTTACCCTGTAAGATACTTTGGCTGACCAGTTTGATACACTGTAAGATACTATAACTGACCAGTTTGTTTCCCTGTATGATACTATGACTTACGAGTTTGTTACCCTTTGATACTATGGCTGACCAGTTTGTTTCCCTGTATGATACTATGGCTGACAAGTTTGTTACCGTGAATGACACTATGGCTGACCAGTTAGTTACTCTTAATAATACTATGACTGACCAGTTTTTTTACCCTGTAAGATACTATGGAAGACCAGTTTGTTCCTGAAAAATACCATGGCTGACCAGTTTGTTACCCTGTATGATACTATGGCTGACCAGTTTGTTACCCTGTAAGATACTTTGACTGAACAGATTGTAACCCTGTATTATACTATGGCTGACCAGGTGGTTACCCTGAATGCTACTATGGCTGACCAGTTTGTTACCCTGAATGATACTATGGCTTACAAGTTTGTTACCTTGTATGATACTATGGTTGAAAAGTTTGTAACCCTGTATGATACTATGGCTGACAAGTTTGTTACCCTGTATGATACTATGGCTGAACAGTTTATTACCCTGAATGATATTATGGCTGACCATTTTGTTACCCTTAATGATACTATGACTGACCAGTTTGTTACCCTGAATGATAGTATGGCTGACCAGTTTGTTACCCCGTATGATACTATGGCTGACTAGTTTGTTCCCCTTTATGATAGTATGGATGACCAGTTTGTTACCCTGTATGATACTATGGCTGACCAGTTTGTTTACTTGCATGATACTATGGCTGACCAGTTTGTTACCATGAATGATTCTATGACTGAACAGTTTGTTACCCTGTATTTTACTATGTCTGGCCATTTATTTACCCTGTAAGATACTACGGCTGTCCAGTTTGTTACCCTGTAAGATAATATGGCTGACCAGTTGGTTACCTTGTATGATACTATGGCGGAACAGTTTGGTTTGTTACCCTGTAAGATACTCTAACTAAACAGTTTGTTACCCTGTATGATACTATGACTGACCAGTTTGTTTCCCTGTATGATACTTTGGCTTGCGAGTTTGTTGCCCTGAATGATACTATGGCAGACAAGTTTGTAATCCTGTACGATACTATGGATGACCAGTTTGTTACCCTGAATGATACATGGCTGACCAGTTTGTTACCTTGAATGATACTATGGCTGCCAGTTTGTTTCCCTGAATGATACTATGGCTGACCAGATTGTCAATCTGTAAGATACAATGGCTGACCAGATTGATACACTGTATGATACCATGGCTGAACAGTTTGTCACCCTGTAAGATACTATGTCTGACCAGTTCGTTACCCTGTTCGATACTATGGCTGACCTGTTTGTTACCCTGAATGATACTACGGCTTATCGTTATGTTACCCTGAATCATACTATGGCTGACCAGTTTGTTACCCTGTAAGATACTATGTCTGACCAGTTTGGTACCCTGTAAGATACTTATGCTGACCAGTTTGTTACCCTGAATGATACTATGGCAGACCAGTTGGTTACCCTGTACGATACTTTTGCTGTACAGTTTGTTAATGTATTATGCTATTGCTGACCAATTTGTTGCCCTGTATGATTCTTTGGCTGTACAGTTTGTTACCCTGTATCATATTATGGCTAACCAGTTTGTTGCCCTGTATTGTACTATGACTGAGCAGTTTGTTACCCAGTATGATACTATGGCTGAACAGTTTGTTACTCTGTATCATATTATTGCTTCACTGTTTGTTACCCTGTATTATATTTTGGCTGACCAGTTTGTTACCCAGTATTATACTATGGATGACCAGTTGTTTACCTGTATTATACTATGGCTTGACAGTTTGTTTCCCTGTATGATACTATGGCTGAACAGTTTTGCTACCCTGTATTATATTATGGCTTAATACTTTGTAACCCTGTATTATACTTTAGCTGACCAGTTTGTTACCCTGTATTATACTATGGCTTAACAGTTTGTTACCATGTATTATACTATAGCTGAACAGTGTGTGACCCTATGTATTATACTATGGCTTTACAGTTTGTTACCCTGTTTGATACTATGGCTGAACAGTTTGTAATCAAGTATGATACTATGGCTGACCAATGTGTAACCCTGTAAGATACTATGGCTTACCAGATTCTTTTCTGTTAGATACTATGGCTGACCAGTTTGCTACCCTGTATTATACCTTTGCTGAACTGTTTGTTACCCTGTAATATTCTAAGGCTTAACAGTTTGTTATCCTGTATTATACTATGGCTGACCAGTTTATTACCATGTATGATGCTATGACCGACCAGTTTGTTACCCTGAATGATACTATGGCTGACAAGATTGTTATCCTGTAAGATACTATGGCTGAACAGTTTGTTACCCTTAATAAAAATATGGCTGACCAGTTTGTTACACAGTAAGATACTATTGCTGAAGAGTGTGTTACCCTGTATGATACTATGGCTGACCAGTTTGTTACCCTGTATGATACTATGGCTGGCCTGTTTGTTACCCTGAATTATACTATTGCTGACCAGTTTGTTACCCTGAATGATACTATGACTGACCAGTTTGTTACCCTGTATGATACTATGGCTGAACAGTTTGTTACCCTGTAAGATACTATGGCTGACCAGTGTGTTTCCCTGAATGATTCTATGGATGACCAGTTTGTTACCCTGTATTATACTATGGCTGACCAGTTTGTTACCCTGAATGATACTATGACTGACCAGTTTCTACCCTGAATAATATAATGGCTGACCAGTTTTTCAACCTGCATGATACTATGACTGATCAGTTTGTTACCCTGCAAGATACTATGGCTGACCAGTGTATTACCCTGTATGATACTATGACTGACCAGTTTGTTACCCTGTAACATACTATAGCTGACAAGTTTGTTATCTTGTATGATACTATGGCTGACCAGTTTGTTACCATGTATGATTCTATGGCTGACCAGTTTGTTACCCTGTACGATACTTTGGCTGACCAGTTTGTTACCCTGTAAGATACTATGGCTGACAAGTTTGTAACCCTGTAGGATATAATGGCTGACTAGTTTGTTACCCTGAATGATACTATGGCTGACCAGTTTGTTACCCTTTAAGAGACTATGACTGACCAATTTGTTACCCTCTAAGATACTATGGCTGACTAGTTTGTTACCATGAATGATTCTATGGCTGACCAGTTTGTTACCCTGTAAGATACTATGGCTGAACTGTTGGTTACCCTGTACGATACTATTGCTGAACAGTTTGTTACCCTGTATGATGCTTTGGCTGACCAGTTTGTTACCCTGTATGATTCTATGGCTGAACAGTTTGTAACCCTGTATTATACTATGGCTGAACAGTTTGGTACTCTGTATAAGTCTGTTGCTTAACAGTTTGTTACCCTGTATTATACTATGTTTTAACAGTTTGTTACCCTGTATTTTACTATTGCTGACTAGTTTGTTACCCTGTATGATACTAAGGCTGACTAGTTTGTTACTCTGTATGATACTATGGCTGACCAATTTGTTAACCTGAATGATACTATGGCTGACCAGCTCGTTACCCTGTGAGATAATATGTCTGAACAGTTTGTTACCCTCTAATATAGTATTGCAGAGCAGTTTGTTACCCTGTATGATACTATGGCTGACCAGTTGGTTACCCTGTATGATACTATGGCTGACCAGTTTGTTACCCTGTAAGACACTATGGTTGACCAGTTTGTTACCCTGAATGATACTATGACTGACCAGTTTGTTACCCTCTATGATACTATGATTGACCAGTTTGTTACCCATTAAGATACTATGGCTGACCAGTTTGTTACTCTGTATGATACTATGACTGAACAGTTTGTTACCCTGTGAGATACACTGATTGACCAGTTTGTTATCCTGTTAGATACTATTGCTGACCAGTTTGTTCCTCTGTATGATACTATGACTGAACAGTTTGTTACCCTGTGAAATACTATGTCTGAACAGTTTGCTACCCTGTAAGATACTATGGCAGAGCAGTTTGTTACCCTGTATGATACTATGGCTGACCAGTTTGTTACCCTGTAAGATACTATGGCAGAGCAGTTTTTTACCCTGTATGATACTATGACTGACCAGTTTGTTACCTGTAAGATACTATGTTTGACTAGTCTGTTACCTAGTATGATACTATGACTGACCAGTTTGTTACATTGTAAGATACTACGACTGACCAGTTTGTAACCCTGTATGATACTATGACTGCCCAGTTTGTTACTCTGAATGATACTATGACTGAACAGTTTGTTACCCTGTGAGATACTATGTCTGAACAGTTTGTTACCCTGTAAGATACTATGGCAGAGCAGTTTTTGACCCTGTAAGATACAATGGCTGACCAGATTGTTACCCTGTATGATACCATGGCTGAACAGTTCGTCAACGTGTAAGATACTATGTCTGACCAGTTCGTTACCCTGTTCGATACTATGGCTGATCTGTTTGTTACCCTGAATGATACTACGGCTTATCGTTATGTTACCCTGAATCATACTATGGCTGACCAGTTTGTTACCCTGTAAGATACTATGTCTGACCAGTTTGGTACCCTTTAAGATACTTATGCTGACTAGTTTGTTACCCTGTATGATACTATGGCTAAACAGTTTGTACCCTGTAAGTTTCTATGGCTGAACAGTTTTTTACCCTGTATGATACTATGGCTGACCAGTCTGTTACCCTGTAAGATACTATGACAGACCAGTCTGTAACCCTGAATGATACTATGGCGGAACAGTTTGTTACACTGAATGATACTATGGCAGACCAGTTGGTTACCCTGTACGATACTATTGCTGAACAGTTTGTTACCCTGTATTATGCTATTGCTGACCAGTTTGTTGCCCTGTATGATTCTTTGGCTGAACAGTTTGTTACTCTGTATCATATTATTGCTTCACTGTTTGTTACCCTGTATGATACTATGGCAGACCAGTTGGTTACCCTGTACGATACTATTGCTGAACAGTTTGTTACCCTGTATTATGCTATTGCTGACCAGTTTGTTGCCCTGTATGATTCTTTGGCTGAACAGTTTGTTACTCTGTATCATACTATGGCTAACCAGTTTGTTGCCCTGTATTGTACTATGACTGAGCAGTTTGTTACCCTGTATGATACTATGGCTAAACAGTTTGTTACCCTGTATCATACTATGGCTAACCAGTTTGTTGCCCTGTATTATACTATGGCTGACCAGTTTGTTGCCCTGTATGATACTATGGCTGAACAGTTTGTTACCCTGTAAGATACTATGGCTCACCAGTTGGTTACCCTGAATGCTTCTATGGCTGAACAGTTTGTTACCCTGAATGATACTATGGCTGCCAAGTCTGTTACCTTGTATGATACTATGGTTGAACAGTTTGTAACCCTGTATGATACTATGGCTGACCAGTTTGTTACCCTGTATGAGACAATGACTGACCAGGTTGTTACCCTGAATGATACTATGGCTGAACAGTTTGTTACCCTGTAAGATACTATGGCTGAACAGTTTGTTACCCTGAATGCGACCATTGCTGAACAGTTTGTTACCCTGCATGATACTATGGCTGACCAGTTGGTTACCCTGAATGATACTATGGCTGACCAGTTTGTTGCTCTGTAAGATACTATGGCTGACCCGTTTGTAACCCTGAATGATACTATGGCTGACAAGTTTGATATCCTGAAAGATACAATGGCTGAACAGTTTGTTACCCTTAATTAAACTATGGCTTACCAGTTGTTACCCTGTAAGACACTATAGCTAAACAGTTTGTTACCCTGTATGATAATATGCATGACCAGTTTGTTACCATGAATGATACTATTGCTGACCAGTTTGTTACCCTGAATTATACTATGACTGACCAGTTTGTTACCCTGTATGATACTATTGCTGAAAAGTTAGTTACCCTGTAAGATACTATGGCTGACCAGCGTGTTACCCTGAATGATGCTATGGCTAACTAGTTTGTTACCCTGTATGATAGTATCAATGACCAGTTTTTTTTCCCTGTATGATAGTATGGCTGACCTGTTTGTTACCTTGAATGATACTATGGCTGACCAGTTTGTTACCATGAATGATACTATGACTGACCAGTTGGTACCCTGAATAATATAATGGCTGACCAGTTTGTTACCATGTATTTTATATTGTCTGACCATTTTCATAACCTATAAGATACTACGGCTGACCAGTTTGTTACCCTGTAAGATAATATGGCTGACCAGTTTGTTACCTTGTATGATTCTATGACGGAACAGTTTGGTTTGTTACCTTGTAAGATTCTCTAACTTAACAGTTTGTTACCCTGTATGATACTATGACTGACCAGTTTGTTTCCCTGTATGATACTATGGCTTACAAGTTTGTTACCCTGAATGATACTATGGCTGACAAGACAAGTCACTCTGTAAGATACAATGGCTGACCAGATTTTTACCCTGTATGAAACTATGGCTGAACAGTTTGTCACCCTGTAAGATACTATGGCTGACCAGTTCGTTACCCGGTTCGATACTATGGCTGACCAGTTTGTTACCCTGAATGATACTATGGCTTATCGTTATGTTACCCTGAATGATACTATGGCTGACCAGTTTGCTGCCCTGTAAGATATTATGGCTGACCAGTTTGTTACCCTGTATGATATTATGGCTGAACAATTTGTACCCTGTAAGATACTATGGCTGAAAAGTTTGTTACCCTGTATGATACTATGGCTGACCAGTTTGTTACCCTGTAAGATACTTTGACTGAACAGTTTGTTACCCTGTAAGATAATATGGCTGACCAGGTGGTTACCCTGAATACTACTATGGCTGACCAGTTTGTTACCCTGAATGATACTATTGCTTACAAGTTTGTTACCTTGTATGATACTATGGTTGAACAGTTTGTAACCCTGTATGATACTATGGCTGACCAGTTTGTTACCCTGTATGATACTATGGTTGAACAGTTTTTTACCCTGAAAGATGTTATGGCTGACCATTTTGTTACCCTTAATGATACTTTGACTGACCAGTTTGTTACCCTGAATGATACTATAGCTGACCAGTTTGTAACCCTGAATGATACTATGACTGACCAGTTTTTTGCCCTGTATGATACTATGACTGACCAGTTTGTTACCTTGAATGAAACTATGGCTGAACAGTTTGTTATCCTGAATGTTACTATGGCTGACCAGTTTGTTACCCTGTATGATACTATGGCTGACAAGTTGGTTACCCTGAATGATCCTATGGCTTACCAGTTTTTTGATCTGTAAGATACTATGGCTGAACAGTGTGTTACCCTGTAAGATATTATGACTGACCAGTTTGTTTTCCTGAATGATACTATGGCTGAACAGTTTGTTACCCTGAATGATACTATGGCTGACCAGTTTGTTACCCTCAATGATACTATTGCGGACCAGTTGGTTACCCTAAATTATACTATGACTGACCAGTTTGTTACCCTGTATGATTTTATGGCTGAAAAGTTTGTTACCCTGTAAGATACTATTGCTGACCAGTGTGTTACCCTGAATGATTCTATGACTGACCAGTTTGTTACCCTGAATGATACTATGGCTGACAAGTTTGTTATCCTGAAAGATACTATGGCTGAACAGTTTGTTACCCTTAAATAAAATATGGCTGACCAGTTTGTTACCCTGTAAGACACTATGGCTGAACAGTTTGTTAACCTGTATGATACTATGGCTGACCAGTTTGTTACCCTCAATGATACTATTGCGGACCAGTTTGTTACCCTAAATTATACTATGACTGACCAGTTTGTTACCCTGTATGATTTTATGGCTGAAAAGTCTGTTACCCTGTAAGATACTATTGCTGACCAGTGTGTTACCCTGAATGATGCTATGGCTGCCTAGTTTGTTCCCCTGTATGATAGTATGGATGACAAGTTTGTTACCCTGTATGATACTATGGCTGACCAGTTTGTTAACTTGAATGATACTATGGCTGACCAGTTTGTTACCATGAATGATACTATGACTGACCAGTTGCTATCCTGAATAATATAATGGCTGCCCAGTTTGTTGCCCTGAATGATACTGTGGCTGAACAGATTTTTATCCTGTATTTTACTATGTCTGACCATTTTTTTACCCTGTAAGATACTACGGCTGTCAAGTTTGTTACCCTGTAAGATAATATGGCTGACCAGTTTGTTACCTTGTATGATACTATGGCGGAACAGTTTGGTTTGTTACCCTGTAAGATACTCTAACTAAACCGTTTGTTACCCTGTATGATACTATGACTGACCAGTTTGTTTCCCTGTATGATACTAGGGCTTGTGAGTTTGTTACCCTGAATGATACTATGGCAGACCAGTTTGTAATCCTGTACGATACTATGGATGAACAGTTTGTTACCCTGAATAATACATGGCTGACCAGTTTGTTACCTTGAATGATACTATGGCTGACCAGTTTGTTTCCCTGAATGATACTATGGCTGACCAGATTGTCACTCTGTAAGATACAATGGCTGACCAGATTGTTACCCTGTATGATACCATGGCTGAACAGTTTGTCACCCTGTAAGATACTATGTCTGACCAGTTCGTTACCCTGTTCGATACTATGGCTGACCTGTTTGTTACCCTGAATGGTACTACGGCTTATCGTTATGTTACCTTGAATTATACTATGGCTGACCAGTTTTTTACCCTGTAAGATACTATGTGTGACCAGTTTGTTACCCTTTAAGATACTTATGCTGACCAGTTTGTTACCCTGTATGATACTATGGCTAAACAGTTTGTACCCTGTAAGATTCTATGGCTGAACAGTTTGTTACCCTGTATGATACTATGGCTGACCAGTCTGTAACCCTGTAAGATACTATGACTGACCAGTTTGTAACCCTGAATGATACTATGTCGGAACAGTTTGTTACACTGAATGATACAATGGCTGACCAGATGGTTACCCTGTACGATACTATTTCTGAACAGTTTGTTACCCTGTATTATGCTATTGCTGACCAGTTTGTCGCCCTGTATGATTCTATGGCTGAACAGTTTGTTACCCTGTATCATGCTATGGCTGACCAGTTTGTTGCCCTGTATTATACTATGACTGATCAGTTTGTTACCCTGTATGATACTATGGCTGAACAGTTTGTTACCCTGTATTATATTTTGACTGACCAGTTTGTTACCCAGTATTATAATATGGCTGACCAGTTTTTTACCTGTATTATACGATGGCTTGACAGTTTGTTTCCCTGTATGATACTATGGCTGAACAGTTTTGCTACCCTGTATTATATTATTGCTTAATACTTTGTTACCCTGTATTACACTATGGCTGACTAGTTTGTTACCCTGTAATATACTATGGCTTAACAGTTTGTTACACTGTATTATACTATAGCTGAACAGTTTGTTACCCTATGCATTATACAATGGCTTAACAGTTTGTTATCCTGTTTTATACTATGGCTGAACAGTTGTAACCCAGTATGATACTATGGCTGACCAATGCGTTACCCTGTAAGATACTATGGCTTACCAGATTTTTTCTGTAAGATACTATGGCTGACCAGTTTGCTAGCCTGTATTATACTTTTGCTTAACAGTTTGTTACCCTGTACTATTCTAAGGCTTAACAGTGTGTTACCCTGTTTTATACTATGGCTGACCCGTTTGTTACCCTGTATGATGCTATGACCGACCAGTTTGTTACCCTGAATGATACTATCCCTGACAAGTTTGTTATCCTGTAAGATACTATGGCTGAACAGTTTGTTACCCTTAATAAAAATATGGCTGACCAGTTTGTTACCCTGTAAGATACTATTGCTGAACAGTGTGTTACCCTGTATGATAATATGGCTGACCAGTTTGTTACCCTGTATGATACTATGGCTGGCCTGTTTGTTACCCTGAATTATACTATTGCTGACCAGTTTGTTACCCTGAATGATACTATGACTGACCAGTTGCTACCCTGAATAATATAATGGCTGATCAGTTTTTCAACCTGCATGATACTATGGCTGAGCAGTTTGTTATCCTGCAAGATACTTTGGCTGACCATTGTGTTACCCTGTATGATACTATGACTGACCAGTTTGTTACCCTGTAACATATTATAGCTGACCAGTTTGTTATCCTGTATTATACTATGGCCTACCAGTTTGTTACCCTGTATGATTCTATGGCTGACCAGTTTGTTACCCTGTACGATACTTTGGCTGACCAGTTTGTTACCCTGTAAGATACTATGGCTGACAAGTTTGTAACCCTGTAGGATACAATGGCTGACTAGTTTGTTACCCTGAATGATACTATAGCTGACCAGTTTGTTACCCTGTAAGAGACTATGACTGACCAGTTTGTAACCCTGTAAGATACTATGGCTGACTAGTTTGTTACCATGAATGATTCTAAAGCTGACCAGTTTGTTACCCTGAAAGATACTATGGCTGAACAGTTGGTTACCCTGTACGATACTATTGCTGAACAGTTTGTTACCCTGTATGATTCTATGGCTGACCAGTTTGTTACCCTGTATTATACTATGGCTGAACAGTTTGATACTCTTTATAAGTCTGTTGCTTAACAGTTTGTTACCCTGTATTATACTATATTTTAACAGTTTGTTACCCTGTATTTTACTATTGCTGACTAGTTTGTTACCCTGTATGATACTATGGCTGACCAGTTTGGTACCCTGTATGATACTACGGCTTACCAGTTTGTTAACCTGAATGATACTATGGCTGACCAGTTCGTTACCCTGTAAGATAATATGTCTGAACAGTTTGTTACCCTCTAATATAGTAAAGCAGAGCAGATTGTTACCCTGTATGATACTATGGCTGACCAGTTGGTTACCCTGTATGATACTATGGCTGACCAGTTTGTAACCCTGTAAGACACTATGGTTGACCAGTTTGTTACCCTGAATGATACTATGGCTGACCAGTTTGTTATCCTCTTTGATACTATGATTGACCAGTTTGTTACCCATTAAAATACTATGGCTGACCATATGTAATTATGTTGTTATACATATTGAATAGTTAGTAAAAAATGAACATGATCATGGCCTAAATTGACTACAATTTGAATTTTCTACATAAATCTATGTTAGAAATGTTCAAGATTAGATGAGTTTTTATTTAAAAAAAAAAATAATTGTAAAATATCCCTATTCTGAAGATTTAAACATTTTAATATGTACCAAGTTGTTAAACAACAGCATGTTTGAATAGCACATAGCGCTTACAAAAGCACACATAATAAATTCCACTGGACTTGCATATTTGTCAATAATTGATACATAACATAACGTTTAGTATGTGTCACTGTTATAGAAGATCACATTGCTACATATGTTTGTATGCTGGAAAAAAATTATATGGCGCGACTCATGTTCAATTTTTGCATGAAGCTGCAAAACGCAACTTTAAAATTATTATAACTGTTTTGAGTTGTCCATAAGGATGTGCTGAATAGATTGTATTGTATAAGCGTAATGGGGAAAACGGGTTGTATTGTAAACTTTTATATTTAAACATACTTTGATTTAAACGTACACATATGTAAGTTGTCCAAGTGGCCGCGATAAAAGGCTTGAACCAAGTCTGACCAAACATAACTGAAAACGTTTATGACGTAAGGGTCACACTAAAAACTACAACTCGGATGAATAACTTAAATTGTATTCAATGAATTGCTAATATTATTTATTAAACTTCTAAAAAAAATCTAACACTAACTTAAAATTGAACATTTTGATAAGCCAAATAATATAAATAGAACAATATAACTTCCGTTTCCAAAAACAACATAGAAGTTGATCTTCGGAGCCTCTTTTTATGAAAAGCGATTGCCATTTATAAGTTATTTATTTTGGATCTGTTGTAAATGCGTATTATGAATGTAATTTAATTCTGTTTTTCAAATACAGTTTTTTTGTATTTGTTTTGACTTGTTTACCTTTGCAGAAGTGTTCATGTACTTGCTTTGTATTAAACCGGGGTCAGTACAGTGTTCCATGTAATTAAAGTATGATGGTATTATCTAATGTGAAATTACTAACATAAATGGGCATAATCATGCAGGCTGCTTTGGCGATGTAAGTGCGGATGACCTTATTCAAGTAAAAACTGCGGGTTATTTCAACTAAGCAATTCAGTCATTACAGTTGTGTTGATAGGTTTCTAATTGTGAACGTCTTAATAATATGCGACACATACTGTAACAAAACATTAGTGGAAATATTGTTTGGGAAGAATATTTTACAATGCAAACGGATTGTTAATGGCACCTAAAAAGAGCAATATCACATACAAGCACTTCATGCGGAAAAAACTAATACATGCACTTGTAAATAGATACATGACAAAGAGTGTTTTAATCGTATGGAAAATAAAAGTATAACTCAATCGTAAATACTGTTTTTAGCTTCAGGTCATATCAGCATTACATGTACAGGGTCATCATCTCTAGAAGAAGATGCCGAGAGACGTATAGATGACGTCGGCACAGGCCATTGCAGGGATGACACCAATGATAATATATTTGGTAAATTCATTCATTATCCGATCCATTCACTTGAAGATTAATGTTGATTTTCTAAATTAGTTGCATTAAAATACATGCGTATATATTGTTAATGTTAAACAGCTTACTTAGGTTATTCAATTTAAGTTAAAACTTAAATATACATACCAAAGTGCTCATTTTTATGGACACTTTTGATAGCTATGACTTCCTAAGTTTTTATTTATCCATGTTTACCATCAATAAATAAGGCAACCATATTTTATGTTTAAAAACCTATCATCGTCATTTGTCAAGGAATGCTTAGGAGGTTCACATTCATACCTATAACTTCTTATTCTATGTAATACTAGGTTGATGCTTACACAAGCAACGGATATCAATTTTGTTTTGATGCAAGCACTATACATGCACTTAACATTTGATACATTAGTATTTTAAAAACTATGACTGCATCAAATTAAAGGGGAAAACACCATGACATTTTGGATATTTTTCTACACACTAACTTTGCTGGATTAAAGCGCTTAAACTATTCTAAATAATTTACATAAGACATTATGTTACTTCAATTCTGCTGATTCTTAAGGCCAAATATTGCTGAGCTGCATTAGACTTATAGAAATATTTTATCCAAACTGCATACATGTATATGTTTACATGGATATCTTTGGATGGTATTTATAATGTCGATGCGTATGGTCTTTGCTAAGGTTGAATAGGTTCACAGTCCAATCAATACAAGTCTTGTTTACGTTTATGACGAGCGTGTACAAAAAAGAAGCTGAGCGCAGTTTACTCACATAGATATAGTGAACTCACAAATCTACTCAGTTTGTTTTTTGCTTTTAGATGTTGAACTACCTACTCCAAACCTGGTGTATCCTATGTAAGTTGAATGTTGTTATTAAATAAACATAATGTCATTCAATACATTTTAAAATAAGTGAAATATAATTCAACCCCAATCTTGAATATTTGTATATGTATAAAAGTAAACACAAAAAAAGTTATGTAAGCACATACTATATACACGCACTAGCAGTCATCTTATCTCTTATCAATATATGGTTCATACCGATATGGTTACATCAGGATGTATAACTGTACATATTGGTAAATAAACAATATATGTTTAAAATGTAATAGTTTAATTTACAGACACTAATATACAATTATGTTTGATGTATTTTAGGCTCAACGATGTGGGTATGAATGAGCAGGGTGAGATATGTTTTGTTACTGGTTTGAAATGTGTGAATATCAATACTGATTAAATGCTCACACTGCTGTGCATATTTTTTTTTCAATATGAATTGGCATTCAGAACAATATATTTGGTAAAGAAAATAATACACAGAACAATAATTTATATTACATTAAATGTTAATGTTCAAAATACTTTAATATCGCTGATTACCATATAAAAGTAGAATGTACATATCTTTTATATAATACGCGACATTCTCGAGCTGGGTTTTCTAGAAAGAGTTGTATTTATATCAGAGGTCAAACTGTCAAAGCTGTTTTTAACGTTGTATGAAGTTTGCAAATGGAATGTAAGAACCTTAAGTGGTATGAAAGGGCTATTTGGTTTATATAGATGTGCAAATTATTGGTATTTGCCTTGTACAAAAATGGTCCTTCTCAAATATTATTCTTTGTCTTTGCGTTATGCGTTTAGAAACATCAGTTTACAATATGTATGACATACATTCTTCAAACATGTTTACATATAAAATAATGTTTATTGATGAATCATCCGGATATTGAAACAAAAAATAAGGGATCGAAAATAATGTATAAACAGTCAGGCAGGGTACATATTTGATTAAGTTTTTTGTCATTGAAATTTGATAGCAACTCCAGCAGTGTCTGGGCGACAATTTATTATCAATAGCCGGATTGTCAAATTCGAAATAGCATCACACGAAACAAAACACATACATTCTGTATGATGTATGATATAGTACATACCAGGGGACGAATTGAGAATCATTTATGAGAACCATTTTATAGTAAACGTGTGATGCAGTTAAGGTAGTATGATATTCTTAGAAAACATGCGTGTGTGGCGGTCATTGCTTTTAAACTTAAAAAATCATTTCGGCAAAGTGATATCAAATTACAGACAATGTTTGTAATATATATTTTAAGTCAGCTTGTAAAAAACGACATGTAAACGCATATTTAAATATTCGTGTGAAGAGCAATCAGACTGCTCATTCATTATCGAAGCAGATCAAATATATCGCTTTGCATTGAAGAGAAACCATTCTAACATTAATGCGAATAACGCCTAAATACATATTCATTAATTATCGGTTTGAGAATTGGTTAATATTATATAAGGATTGGCGCTCGGTCTCAGCCAATAATGATTCTACTTGATTGTTTAACTCCTAAATGTTTTCCATACACTGTGCGAACGAATAAGAACACGTTCTTATACTCTATTAGAGCTTGAATGGTTGGCTTCAGTAAACTGATAGTATACTGAAGCTAATCCATACAATTTAGATTTTAACACAATTTTAAATTAATTGTCATATTCATAAGTATACAGCTCAATCCGTCCACTCAATTCATCCACAAAGTTTAAAAATCAGTTCCATATGATTTTTATTCCTATGAGGGAGGTCGTACACTGTTTAATCTGTGTTTGAGTTTTTCGAAGTATATGCCTGTTGCCTCCTTAGGATTGGAACTGCGTCCCGGTAGTTCTCCATAACTACAGTTTTAGACTAACGAAAAGTGATAGATATTGACTTTAAGTTTCCATTTCCAGCTATTCAGTATAAAATAAAATATATTTAAAAAAGGGTGTGGTCTTGTGCTGTGAGACAAAACTAGAGTACCCGGATGAAAGCTCATATATTAAGGTTGGTGACGAACAACCAGGCTCAAACTCGCCGTGAGCGACGGGGATTCGACCCGGGTCGCCTAGATGCGCATTTACCAACCACTTTGACAACCGGAGAGCTTTCTGTGTAGTCTGTTAACCACGCCGTAATATATATAAATTATGTTTGTTTTGAATATTGGTGATTAATTAATATACGGTCATGATTGGAGGACGGTCTGAACCAATATACTGCTGTATTATTTAACTCCTCTTTCGCTTATTTACCTAAACGTATACTATTTATACAATTTCAATTTATAAGTGAACTAGAATGATCTCGTTACCTAGTATACCGCTTTAAAAAAATTGAATAGCTTTTATTTGTCTTAAGTAAAGTATATTGTAAGCGTATATTCGTATGCAATGCATGCCCTTGCTTTAAATAATGCATCGGCTTCTAATTAATAATTATAAGACTACCTCTCATAAAGCGTTGAGTATATTTGCAGTAGGGCTTTTGGAATTAAATTAACAAAATACGCACGTAGGTCGATATCCGGGAATGTTATTAACGTTGCGCTCTAATTATTTCATAAGCGGTGTGTATTCGTAACGCCAAATCTTATCATCGACACAGGTTATCGTCTTATTCGTGACTATCATTCCTTTTAAACCTGCATCTTACATGTAAACTTTGGGTTCCCACTTTGTAAGTTTCAACTTTAAAAATGAAGTTTTGTATTCGTGTATGCATATACTATTATCGTCAAGGAGTATGTGTTTGCAGACACAAAATAAAAAGTATAAAACGTTTCAAGAAATATATGTGGTTCAGTTACTATTATAGCTTTTTGCAAGGGTTAATAAAATGTTCCTTTATCTAATATGTTTGTATCAATTATTATCAAAATAAACAAACCATTGATAACACCAATTTTATATTATACGTTCGCTGCTTTTGACTTTTTAAAGTATAATTATGAGAATAATTTGCTTAACGTTTAGCGATCTTATGATGAATGTTTGCTTTGAAAACAATAGTTACAATTATTGTTTTATTTGTTATCAGTGTTTTCATATGTTCCAGTATCAATTCGAGAAACCATGATTTCATTATGCCATCATCATGTAAAACTCACAAAACTGCATGGTAAAATGTTTAAATGAAGCCATATAGAGAACAAAATTAAACTTCTACTACTTTTATTACCACTATTATTTTCCTAGTTTTACTTAATCTACCACTAATACTACTTCTACTTCTACTACTACTACTACTACTACTACTACTACTACTACTACTACTACCACTACTACTACTACTACTACTACTACTACTACTACTACTACTTCTACTACTACTACTACTACTACTACTACTACTACTACTACTACTACTACTACTACTACTACTACTACTACCACTACCACTACTACTTCTACTACCTACCTACCTACCTACTACCACTACTACTTCTACTTCTTCTACTACTACTACTACTACTACTAATACTACTAGTACTACTCTGCTCCTACTACTATACTGCTACTACTATTACTACTAAAACTACTATTACTACTGCTACTTCTACTACTACTACTACTACTACAATGTTTTTCGTTACTGCGTTTCGCACATAACTTACTAAATGATTAAGAATTTGCTGAGCACATGTTCTCGTGTGTATTGCAGTGTATAAATTACATGAATTTCATCCAGTTTCATTTTTCAGATTTTGTTGGAGAACTGCCACAGCCGAACCTGCCATACCATGGAATAGATTACGGTAGCTAGTTACCTAACCGAACATGCCGTTCCAATGGATATATCGCAGCAACTATTTATCCATCAAAACCTACAGTACCCTTGGATATAACATCAGCAACTAGATAATATCATTATAATAAAACATTATACTGTTATGATGACATTACAAACTCACACATATATATGTTTATCTGATACCGGTTTTTATTTGATGTGTTCACGTATTTCTTGTCATTTATTTATTTGCGTCAGTGTTTGTATAATAATTTAAAGGAAATTATGAACGACACATCTATTTACCATACTAAATCGGTTTCTTAAAAGATGCTCAGAAATACTTGTCAAAACGGTTGTAAAAGAATATGATGGTAAATACGACTCTTATTTTAAGGTCATAATTGCCATCTGCTTGTAATCAATTTCGATACATATGTACATGTGCTACAATCATATTTTTTAATTCGTGATTTTTGTTACTTCATACTGTGTTCAGATTGATAATCATTACATTTTGTGTGAAGTGTGTGCATACAATAAAAAAAGAGACATGTAGCCTTTATTATAACAATAAGCTTATTTATAGTATTATGTTTGATAATAACTTATGGGAATATAAGTTCGTTAATATTTTATTATTGAAGGGAAATAATCCATATTCATTAGCATGATATAAAATAAATCTTGCGACTGAATTCATTTTAGTGCACTATAATCGACGATGTATTTCGCTTTAATGTAATTTAAACATAGCTTCTGGAGTTTCACTTCTTTATATTATAAATAGTATATGGAATGCTAAATATTTAGAACTATGTTTGTTCGAAATGAAAATATTTAGTCATTTCTAATAAACCTACTCATCCCAAACTTAATTGTTTTGAAATATATTTCAATTTAACTGAACGCGTTCAAAATGAGGGAAAAATATACAAATAATGTTGATGCTGTAAACCACCAGTTCAACTAGTAATTTTGTTCCCTTCATTCAGGGTCATTTTGATGCAATATGCAAACGTTCCTGTCGCAAAGATGACTATTTCTGCATAATCTGAAACATGTCTTTATCAAGAATATCATACAATTAGAAAAATAAATGAGTTTCAATTAGTTACAAATGCTTTAATCATAAAAGATGTTAAATTTCATTATTGTTCTATGTTAAATACAAAAAGCAGGATTCCAGAAACTTTCTGATTGCTTTCTTAGAACCACCAACCACACCACAAATTACAAGACCACCACACTCACCAATCCATCTTTATTAGCTACACTTCCACCACAACATCAGTAATAACCAATACTTTCAGTACCACAAAACAAATCACAACCTCCATAACATCAACCACAAATTAAACCACAACCACCTTTATCAACCAGTGCGGGGAACCCACTTGACCTTTGGATATGTTGCATCAAGCAATTGCGAACGACGACTTTTCACTAAGAACAATTCCTCGATGAATTGTATAAGCGTATACGCTGTTCATAAGCTCCACAAATTTTCTATCATATATCTACTCAGCCAAAGTTTCCGAAAATCATAATGCCTTTTATTCAATTAAATGAATTTAATAGGAAGTTATTTTTCATGGAATAAGAATCATTTGAAAGCAAACAATACTAATATGCACCAATAAAACTAAGAATGCTTTAATATAAATATGCATGAAATTGCATATAGTTAAAGAAGACACCATTCATTCTTGAAATTAAAATGATTGCAGGTTGTAGTCATATGTTATAAAGTTCAGTTGACCAAGTATACGTAATGTTAATGTTTCATGGTATTTGTTTTTAATGAACAAACTAGATTAATTCAGAGATTAATTTACACTAAACACATTACTATGCATAAGTCTGTTATGTATGCAGTACCCATTTATTATAAAGGTCCCGAGGTTGTACTTAGGACAAGAGGGTTACACTAATTGTAATCTTGTCTGTCTATTTGTCGTGCGTTGTATTGTCCCATTTACATTTATTTATTTTGCCCAAAATAACTTAATACAAATGACCTTAGGTTCTCAAATAACGTAGTTCACTTGCGATTTCTATATGTAAATAACGACCTTTTTCATAAAACTTAAATCAGAATTTGAAGAAAACGTTAAACATACTATGCACAAACTTGTTTTCTCTATTTCGGATACCATCCGTTTAATGCCTAAGGAAGGTCAATACTCAATCAAGGGAAACACTTCTTCCATCAATCAAAGCGATATATCACGGAACAAGTTCCAGATAAGGTTTACATTTTTGACTGGTTTTCCAGGTTTTCGCTCTGACCAACATTACAGGTGAAAATCCGTGTATGACCTTTCTGGTTTGCTTCCATTCCGGCGCTCCAGATTCGCTTCCTACCGACGTTCCAGGACTAATTCCTGATGTGTTTCCAGATTAAATCTTTACCGGCGTTCAATGTCATTCATCGCTTTAATTCATGTTTTCTTTAACACATTTAATATTAAGTTTACGGATACCTTTAGACCAACTAATGTATTGCATATCCATATTTTATATACCAGCTATTGTAAATAGCTTATGAAATGATGTTTTTTTTGTATTTTGAAAAAAGAAAGGGAACTCGACTGCAAAACAATTATCAAATATTCTATACACTTGAAAATATGATGAATGTTCCAAAAATTATTCATCTGGATTTATGACAGGCACTGAACTGAAATACAATATTCGATTGTCCCATACGTTCTATAAGCTTACTTAATTGTTAAGCTAAACCATTTTTATAACATGACATTCCCTTATCTTCTAACTTTCTTGCAAACCAACTCAATAACCAAAGTTAACATAGAACCCGATAATCTGCACATAATTGTGAACAAATGCCTTTACCTTAATACTTTCAATTATCGTTGCGATTACTTCTTATGTGCGTCCATGTACATATAAAATCACTTAGGATAACGCCCGCATACACACTCAAATAGCGAAAAAATACATAACATTTACGATATATAGTAAATATAGATTTGCGGATTAGCATATAGGAATTGCGCCAATACAAGATATAATAGTAAAATGTGAATCGCCAGGAATATATAGACATGTGTGAATATAAATGCTGTATGATGGTTCAATTATGGTATCTGTAGCATTTGTCACCGAGGCATATGTCGGAGGGTGTTTAGAACGTTTTAGTGGATAGATAGTACAGAAGTAGTAAAAGTAATTAGGCTTTTTCGGGTAGCGTATAATTATGTGTTTTTTAGTTGAATCTAACCCAGTCGAATTTAACCTATCTTTCCGCCGTTCTGCACGAGCGCCGCACAACTCACACATAAATTGAACAACGCAGATCGACAATTAGTTGCACTTTAAATAATATCCATTTGTGTAGGCTTCAATATAAAACCTACAGGTAAATACAATATGTTTTACATATGTCATTGTTAGGTAATCTGGATTTAATACCGCAATTGCTTTTCATTGTAGTTCATTAATAAGTCTTCTTCTTATATTTATTCTTATAATTCTTCTTCTTATTATTATTATTATTATTATTATTATTATTATTATTATTATTATTAATATTATTATTATTATTATTATAATTATTCTTATTTTCATATTTGTTACAGGGATTTATTAATCCTATCCAAAAACTATCAGAGAAAAGAACCACGACGTGTTGTCAATTACCCGAGCGCATGGTGTAGCTAGGTCGGACGACACAACTGACAGACGTTATTAAATATCCGTCTCAAAACGCGGAAAGCAGACTCAGATTATTTTAATAACGATTAGAGTCCTGACCGATATAAATGCCATGCGGTGTTCACAGCAATTTTGAATAGACGTTTGTGTGTTCACGTTTAAATATAAAATTAATACATGATGTATTGTTGATTGTTAACACTAAACAGTATCCCTTGGTCAAACTAAGCAAACTCGAAGTTTCACAAAATATTCGGGAATTATGTGAACAGCAGAATCAATGACTTGTATACACATCACACTGTAGTTATACCCATCTTGTAGAATGTAGTAAATTGTTTTGATAAAAAAGACGTCTTTAGGAAGGGTTTGAATCTCCTTGAAATTTTTCACGGTTTATTTGTTTACATATTGTACTTGCGTTCTACAATAATGTTTCAGCTGACATGCACATGCTTTTTTGCTTAATCTGCATTTGAAATTACCATTGCGCGTAATACCCACATTTAATGTTTTGTCTGAACGTTTAACCTTCAACTTTTGAAAAAACAAACATCTGTCTCGTACTTTACATGTTGGCTAAACAGTGTCAATTATAGTCTAAGGTTGTATTTTAAATCCAATCAATCATTAAGAAAATATAAATAAGAAATAGAACGGGTGAATTGACCTTTAATATTGGAGCTTGACATTAACTTTTTACCGACAAATATGGAAACGCACGCATGTGTCATGTACCATGTATACACGTTCAAGGTCAGACGCAGGACAAACAACCAAATTTAAGTCCTTCTCCGTGAATAGCTATCTACGTATGGATATATATTTTCAGGCAATTAATAAATACAACCAACACTATTAAAACATTGCACATTTCATTTTAATAAGCTCTCATTAAACACAATTAGTTTTTGAGATTTAATAGTCTTTACAACTCAAGCATTTAAATATTACAAAGTCATTACACATTCCAAATTAATAAATGTTATATTAAAACTTAAAATTTGCATTAAAACGACATATACATCTGCTTTTTATTCCCTAATAATTACCGTCCATAAAAAGATTTTCAAATAAATGGGTTCAGCTATCTAAAACAAACACAGCTCCCCTGACAAATGTTCAGTCTATAATTATGTTTTCCTATGTTATGAAACATTTTTTAATAAAAAAGCCGACGCCTTTTAAATGCATAAACCGTTTATAAAATGTCAATTGTTGAATATTTTATAGAATTGTTTTAATATTTGTAAACCGATTGTACGTATATTTCGGTTAAGAAGTGTTCAGTCTATGTAATCTTATTTGATAATCTTACTTATTCCACATGTCTGTCGGCTTATCTTAATATGGAATAGTTTGATTAACAAAAACTGTTTTATAAACTAGTTTAGAATAGGTAATATACACACCATATAAATCAGCAGTTACATATTATCTTTCAAACTGATCGCCTCGCTACGGTCTGATTAAGATATATTTAGGGTTATTTACCGTTTAAAAGTACGAGTAAATTTTGTCTTTGCATATGAACTGATAAAATGTGTAGTTTATTAAATATTCTTTACATTTAAAACTTGGGAGATTCAATTAATCAATATGAATGTCTTTCAACGAGATATCTGTTAAAGTCTCTACCATATGTTCACTATGAATACAATGTAAAATAATTATTTAATATAATCTGTTTGAAATATACAAATACGGGTGCAACCATAGCATAGCCATAATACAAATATAGTATATGACACAAAACTTATTTAATTAAGAGCGCTTCATCACACAACTTTCTAAACAGGTCTGATCTGCGAACAAAGCATCTGTGTCATCAATTATCTTACTACAATTCATTTGTATTACAAAAAGGCTCACCATTATTTGTTTTAATGTATTTTTAACGTATCGAAAAACTATTCACATTTAAAAACTTTAACAGCTGAACGATATTGTTGTCTTATGAACATGCATTATTTTATTTTAATGCTGATTCGTCCATAATAATGATACGATTACAAATAAATGTCATTATACAATATAGATTCGATATATAAATAATCTAAACAACATTTAATGTAAATATTTATATTACAATATATATCACAACATTTATTTTAAGTTGAATTAACCGACATTAACACACACTTCTAAATTGTAAAAAAGAACGTTTTGGATTCATGGAAAGGGAATATATGAAACACCTTAATTGTATTTTTATATTGTAATTTCTGTAAACGTCTCTGCTAACGTATTGCAAACGTTTGAATTATGTCGCTTTTGAAATAATAATTTATTTCAGCCTTTTATTGCACTCGTAAATGTATTACTTTATGTCGTAACTAATAAAAACAAAAACCGACCCGTTATTTATGCATTATGCCAAATCGTTAAACAATTCAAACAACGGTTTACCACTAGGTTTGCAGCAAATACAGACTGTACAATCCGAGCATTTACTTAAACACTTCTTTTAATGCTAAGTTATGAAATATTGAAAAATTATCTGGGAAATCTATAATGGAGCTTTAAATAATAATGTGAAGCAAAGTAATGTCGGGGATGGAAAAGCGAGCCTGGTTTCTGAACCATCATAATAAAGGAATATTATTTTGTCGTGAGACTTTTCCTGTCTAAAGTGTCTCGATCTTTCATCGTATCAAAAATTGAAAACGATATGTAAATATCAAATGTGCCTTTATTTCCGCGTTTATTTTATGTGTCGTGTTCTGAGAAAACTGGGCATAATGCTTGTGCGTAAATTGTCATCACAGATTAGCCTGTGCAGTCCGCACAGGCTAATTAGGGACGGCAATTTCCGCTTTTATGGAATTTTTCGTTTAAATGATGTCTCTTCTTAGCGAAAATCCAGTTTAGGCGGAAAGTGTCGTCCCGGATTAGCCTGTGCAAACTGCACAGGCTAATCTGGGAGGACACTTTACGCACATGCATTATGCCCAGTTTTTTCAGAACACGACACTTTTTAATACACTTCGTGTTCTAATAGCGTTTATTGAAACAGATTGAGGTGAAACCGACTTTTACAATTAATGGGGTGACACACATACTGTTGAGTTTTGTTGTGTTTGGTTAAACAAACGAAGTGTAACGCATATACTTTCAGTGGCTAATTTATTATCATAGAACGATAGAAGCATCAATGACTAACAACTAACTAACACAGATCAGAGGTCAACATGCAGTTATGTATAACATTGGGCGGGGCGTTGCTATGCTTCATTTACAAGTAGGCGTGGCGTACCGGCATTATCTAAATGCACAACACACACCATTACACGATTGGTTCGTGCTTAACCTGTACTATATCAGGTCATATCATATATACGGTCGCCTACAAGTAGTCAAGATGATGCGTCAAAACAGAAGGTTGATTTCGCTTTCAAACATATAATTATTAATTTGAGATTAGGACTAGTAAAATTTTCAAACATTTACAAGACATCATACAAAATGTGAAATCTATCAACCGTATTTAGTTATTTTTATGTAGCAATTATGGCTATAGATATGCTCACATATAATTCTAAATAATTATGTAATCCTATAAGCTTGCACTTATACGCCTCTTTAATATGCTGTTTGAAGATTTTAAAGATTCATATTTTTAACGTTTATTATATTATTTTAGTAGAATGACAGTTTAACGCATGCGATTGATACATACTTTTATATAAATGAACTATATTCATGATATATACACAATTTAACTAATGTATAAGAACATAACACATACATGGAGTCATTCTATAGCTTATTGTGTCTCTAATAAAAATATAAATTAACGACGAATTAATATACTTTACATATTTATACAAATCGATGGATGGAAATGAAATAAAGTGCGAGGTTTCATTCATAATAGCTGTGTTCTGATCCAACTATGAACATGTTTTCTCGTGAAGATAGTATGCATCAATATGACAAGTTATCAAATCAAAATGTAAATTGTTACACTAACCGACTGTTTTATATTTAATATTCAAAATTTACAGTTCCGCGCATCAGTGGCAAATTCCATCGTATCTGATAAGAATATATAAATAAATTATCAAAAAGACTTTAGTGTCATTATCGATAGCTTTTTTTGCGCAATCAGAATATTACAAAAGTTGAATCGTTTGCTCTTACGCACAATGTTACAAAAGTTGAATCGTTTGCTCTTACGCACCATGTCATTTAATTAGTGTATGTATTGTTATCTAAAATACACCGCATATAACTTATCATGTTAATGTATAATTTCAAAGTGAAGAGACATAGTGTTAGTTACTATATTTTATTTGTGTTCATTTGAAATGTTTTTAGAAAGTGGTTGTGTACATGACGAGCAATTGAAAATTACACATGTTCCTATAATTAGATTTAAAACATACCTTAGCAACAAAGCATACACTACTCGAATTTATTTTTGCCCTAAGTGGTAATATCAAACGGAATAAATATTAAATAGATACAAGAGGACAAGAGCAAGTCATGCCGATTTCCTGATTTAACACATATTAGTAAAAGCAACAGTCCAATAATATTTTTTTTCTCAAATTCTCTAATAAAGAAATGATTTCCGACTTAGTGTTGGTTAGTGTCGGAATAACTAACCGTTTAAAGTCCGATGCGTAGGAATTAAACCAGTAGGGCAATAACCCTAGTAGTTTGATAAAAAGCATCGGAAAAATCCGCTTGCTATTTCCTCAAAAGCAAACAATAAGCCGTACATTATTTGGTGTTTTCCTTAAAAATTATGTTTCTTCTTTATAATATTAGAACTATTTTAACTTTAACTCATCGCTTGTTCCGCGACAAAAAAACTATAAATGCGTTTCCTTGACATCAACACACATAAACTGTACCAAATGATTTCGGCTGCATTTATAAACAGTGAAGAATCAAAGTAGAGTCATAGTGTTTATTACAGTTAAAAAACTAAGCTTATACAAGCATATTAAATGCAAATTTAACAAACAAAAATTATTATAACCATTTAACTATCAATGTGATTATATTGAGGTGCATAATGCAGAAATAATTTGTTTATCAAAATTATGCCTATCCGCCCATGTTTTTTTTCAGCAAAACCAACACTTATGTTGTTTCTTTTAATATAGAAAACAAATCGCGAGTCGTACTAAAATACCAAATAAAGCAATACTTAAAATTAATCTTGATTTGATTATATTTGTATAAACAAAACGTCGAAAATAAGTTTGTAATTAAAAGTTACTTACTTCGAAAATCTAAGCCAAACTGCTATAACATTAAATTTATGGTTACATTAAAATAAATTTCTTTGCTTTATAAACAGACGACAATTCAAAATTCATATAATTTAAAATCGACATATTGTATATTCTAATTAACAAATAAAATTAACCCTACCTTACGTATGAAATAACGTCAATTTACTCCATATGTGATAACTATTTTACAATATCACTCCGTATGTAGTAGACACGCTCTTTTACAAAATACTATTGAAGACAACAAAACAGTATCGGATATTGAAACTTATTGACAATTCTTTACGTGCTAATGTGGCCAATGAAAACCCTGTATTTGAAATGCCGAGGTGTAAAGGTGACGTGCCAATAATGCAAATTTCAACCACGCCTATCAAATAGAGACATGAATTCTTTGGATGCAGACAAGTTTTTTTCACAAATCAACACACTTAATAACTGTATTACAATGATTGTATTTTGACACTACCTTCATTTCAAGTTTATTTTTTATAGTTTATGTAGTTTTAAATTCCAATCTGACCTGGCCTGCAAACGTTTAAGATATTCGATTTTATTAAATATGGATGCTGCTTAAATACATATATATTTCATGTATTGCTGTTTTAGGGAAATGTCACACTCATGGACAATGCTGTGGAATTTATCTTGCATACTCTGAACATAAGACACTAATGTATTCTTATAATGGTCGTAAGAGCAGGTCCATGCACTGGAGGCAGAGTAAAAATATATTGAAATACACTGCATATTATAATTATGTATTTAGTATAACCGATTCATGTGAACAGTTTAAAGTTTTAGCTATGAGTATTTTCTCTAAAGTTTTGATTCAATTGACACCGTTGTATATTGTAAGCCATTTATATACTCTTGAGAGAGGGTTTCGAATCCATTTTAAGACAAGTCAACTCATTATTTTATCAAATACTTTACAGTTGTATATAAGCGTCTAATCAAGTTTGGCTTTGTTTTATGCTCACGACTTTTTAATCGCAGTTATATCCTTAAAGCGTGTTAACAATTGAAAACGGATCCGATTTGCCGACGAACGTATTTCGTTCAATACAAAGGGAATATTGCGATTTGTGGTATACCATGAGCCCGCGGGGCAAATAAATTACGTAGTCACTCTCAGTGAGTGGGACAAAACACATTGAAACGCCACAACATATCTTCTTACGACAACAATAAATGGAAAATAGTACCAGAGCTCCAGATAAGGTTTTGTGAAATTCTTAACGTTACTACCAGATTTTCAAAAAGAATTCTTAACTCTGAAATTTTATTCTTAACGTTACTACTAAGTTTTGGAAAATAATTCTTAACTTTTCTAAATGACCTAAAAATAAATAATAATGAGTATTTTCATGCAAAATCAAAATAAACATACTTGCAACTTAATTTATACGAGTTCAACAGTGTCTATTCAGTATTATACTATCACATTTATACTTGTTAGGAATTAATGCAGTATCAAAAACAACAGAACACATGTGGGATATCAATAACATAATGAGACAGAATAACTTTTAAAAGCACACAACACTTTATCGGTATTACGAAAATTGCATTGACAACTATTTCACGGTCGCAAAATTATATGACAACTCAGAATCATGCTACAAATGTCAATAAACTGACCACAAAGATACAACAATGTATATAAATCAATCCTCTATTAAGCATAAATTTGATCAGGAACAAACTGTTAATGCCCTGATAACAACGATCTGAGTTGCAGAATGTGTTTTCGTTTTAGGATGTTCGATCGTTTCGTGAAAATTTTCAAAATATCCGGAATGCTATAACTTTTTGTATGGTGATTAATGGATCTGTATCTGAAATAAATATAAAATAAAAAAGAGGGGTCACCGTGAATAATTTTGTGATAATGAAGGT
>VMBQ01000795.1:143480-165780 GCA_007657795.1 Dreissena rostriformis
CAAATATATTGCAATAACGTGAAACAAAATTTGTATTCCGAATTATATCCAAATTAAACATTTTAAATGAAAATAATTTAACAAAATTAAATATGAAAACCAAGTATCTCATTGTTGACAAATTATCGTTTGGTTATTAATAGACGCTTGTATTCGCACCGAAAATAACATCTACAGCGTTATAAAGCGTTTCATCGATGTAGATCACAAAGTGACGTCAAGCAATCGAATGCTTGTTTTCATTGCATTAAATCACGAAAATATGTAAATGCCGAAAATTTATAGGCGCATAATTAAAACAGTCAAACTTGAATTTTCACTCGTTTATTCCAACCTTATCTTTTGAAACCTTGAACATATATAAACGTTTTTAGTTTTCACGATATAGTGAATCAATTACCGTAAAGTGGAAACGATCGAACATCCTTAACTGTAAAAACTGATGACATATTTACTCGGAAGTGTTTGATGCGCGTGCACATTGACAGATACATGTAGACTGTACACGCCGCTTTTATTGGAACAAATGCGCTTCGTTAGACAAACCCGATAACCATTCTATACAAGTACCGAAAAGATCTTTCATACGCGAAAAGAACTCAATAAAAGTCGATACGAACCGATGTAAAAATATAATTGTAATTCTTAATGGTACGACCAGATTTTAAAATAAATACGTAACGGACTTGAAAATAATTCTTAATTACGAAAATACGACCCTTGTCTGGAGCTCTGATAGTACTGAACACAACAATATTAATTTTAATCTGTACATTTGCACTCAATAAATACAAATGACGTGTTACGAACAGAGGCACTACGTATGACGTACACAGTGTGTGTCAAATAGAACTAGATTGTGTCAAATATTGCTCGGAATATTGAAAAACATAACATATCATTACACTCAAAATACATAATGTATATCAAGTAGCCTGTATATTACCATGAAAATGACCCATATATATAAATATATCGCATTGAAATAATGGGTCATTTTCATGGTAATATACAGGCTACTTGATATACATTATGTATAAATATATAGGTATATAATAATAAATAAATAATTGTATAAACCAATTTTTTTAGACCTGTGATTGATTTGAGGTGCTAAAACGAAACAACTTACACCATGTTACATAATTATCTTATGTAAACAATATGTTTCACTAGCTGATTTTGCTGGACTTTCAACTATTGTATACTGAGTCAGACGATTAGGTTAAAAGTACAATTGTTCAATGCCAATCACTCTTGAAATATCTTAAGCGATGGATCATAATTATCGTATTATTATATTATTATAGTATAGTACACGTTTATGTTTGAGTTCTGTAACTCACTATATGCTATTGCGAAATAGTATATATTTCCCATGTCAATATTACGTAATGGTTACTATAACCATCATATTAAAGGCAATATTAACTCGTTTTGAGTTGGTAATACACGTATGTCTACAAAGTCAATGTGTAATTTTAAATAATCAACTCATATGCTATCGTGTTTGTTGTTTTAAAAGATTAAAAACAAATCTGTGCGCACTTTATTTTCTATTATATTAATTTAATAAACATTATATGAAAAAGGTTAAGGTATCTTTACTCGTTCTTTTTTAACGCTTCCAAAACAACATGTTTTTCTTTCTTCATCGCCTCTCATGTTTGTCATTGTCGTTCATACTTATTCACACCATGTCCCTATCTCTTCTTTCCACTTGTACATAGTGTCATTTCCCCAACTCTAAGAATGTCTAATGAAGTCTCCTTCGATGAGGGAGCACTGTCTGCGATCTGAATGTTGTCCTATGATATCACCGTGTCGTCGGGATAGGAGTAGTTGACCAGCTTAACCGTGCAATAATTAATGTAGATTTACTCTGCCTCCTCCATGAAGTTATTATTTTCGCTGGCATTCAGTTTGTTTCTGACCCAACACCAAACATGAATACTTATACTCTTCAGCCAAATGATATATTTCGTGCTACGCAGGCCTTATTTAATGAAAAATGCAGAAGCATTTCCAAAATTGACGCATATGGTATGCGGCTCAATTTTAATGTTGACAAGCTACCATCCATAGCATCCTCAAGACCTATCGTCAATTTAACTTGCGATTTAATAAGCTTCATACATCCTGCGTTTATAAACTCTGAACACAATATAACGTTAGGGTTTATTTGACATTCTCAACCTCATTTTAGTTATCTCGTATGAAATGGTTGTCTAATTGTCATTCACTTATAGTTTAAGGTCACTTCCGTTTACCATTTTAAACACCTCCTTACAAACCACTGGTTTCCGGTGTCCCTACAAGTTCATGTTTGCAAGTGTTTTCCTGTGCGTTATTACTCTAAACGCTCAATAATATTGGAAAAGGCAAAGCAATCTCAATATTTCATTTCAGAACAATGAGATTGAGTAAAGCAGCATTACGAGTCCAAACTTTTTAAGAGACTTTAATTTATTTGGATTAAGATGCCATCGCCATAGTCACTCGATATCCCGACTGTAGACTAAACGCTCATTCTGTGTATGATTCGCCCTTAGTGAAATTTCGCACTTTGACGTACGGTACGTTATGTTATTGTGTTCCGTGTGTGGCATACAATTTACATTTTGTCAATATGTGAACACGTCCCATTTAACATACATGTATCATACCGTAAAATGTATGATTGATTAATGTTCATTTCTTACTCGGGATCTTTCGGATGATTTTAGGATATTTCATTATTTATTCCGTACTCTGAATGTTACTCTTATTTATTTATTAAATGTTATTTCTATTGCTGCGTTCAGCGTTAATTATTAAATATATTCCTTGCCTGGTTGTTGATGATATTAATTCAAAACCAACGATCTTGTCTAAGGTAGTCCAAAGTTTATTTTCTGCAAGAAAAGACAAGATGTATAATCAAATGTATATATTAATATAGTACATATATGCATATGCATGCACAGTTTATATCTTAAATATGTATGTAAAATTTGTAATAAAACATTTCCACAGTAATTTCCATTAACGGCAATAACAAACCATAATAAATATATCTTTTAGTACCTGGTATATAATATAAGTTTGCGGTCTAGTAATTATAAATTATACGTAATTGTATACATACCAAATAATCCTTTAGAATTAACAATATAATATCATCAATTATTGTAATCAAATCCAAATACACTTGATATTATTTCTTAACTATAAATTGCCGCACCTAGTAAAATAATACAAACAACAAAATGTAGATTACTACATATGACCATACCTGCAAGACAAGACAACTTTGTACAGCCAGACATAGCATTAAATAACAATATTTCGGAGGCTTTGATCGTGATAAATCGACAATCTCCGGAATATCCGTAAGATAGTTCGTTTGTGTGTTATTAATAGGATTTCCCTTTTATGGCAAGTTGTTTTAACCTTTTTCCCGGTTTACGTCATTCTCAAGCACTATGACTAATATTATTGGTATTGGAAACATGTGTTTCTCTGACCTCAAGACGTTTACAGTTATAGTTCGTTAACCCCGACCGAATTTCTGTCTTAAACCTATAAGCGAGAAACAGACTGTTTTTTTTCCCAAAAAACATTTACAGGTTATCTGGGCATTGAGTTTTATTGTTAGTACGTGTAAACCATCTGTTATTCTCATATGATTATGTTATTTACAAATTATGCTTATTTTAAAATAAAATTAACAATAAATAATGCAAATATATATTAATGAATCCATGAAGGAAGTACTGTGTTTTCTTAAGGGATTACATCTTCCCCCTCTCTACTTAATTAGAATTCCTATTCTAATATGATAGACCAACTTATTTTTTTTTTAATTATACTTCAACTTTCCAAAAGGGTGTTCGTGAAATACATTTCACGATAGACAAACAATGTAAAATATGTAAACATTTTTTTATCTAAATTGCCAACACTTAAGGTACTATCTATATAACTATTCAATCGTTACTCTATCAAAATGACAATACATGTAAAACCAAAACTAGATAAACACGATACACATTGACAAATATTCATGTTTGAGAACACACGTCATGGGTATTATACAACATCAAAGGACACTATTCAGAATATAATATAAGATTCTTAACAATCCAAATATCAATCATGAAAACATACCAATTTGAAACATAAAACTATCTTTCTATCATTCATACTAAATCTAAAAAAACACAAAAATGTCATGATGATTTTTTTTTAATGAGTAATGGAGCAAAAAAATAATAAAAAATGATTCTATAAACATGAACATGTTGATAAGTGTCGTCCCCCCCCACAAAAAAAACAAACTCAACATGACCTCATTCTTTTAATCACAATATGAATTAATCAAGATCCCAATTTCTGTGGATGGTACTATAAAGTAATTTAATGGTTGATTATTAACGGTTGTTGTTTTCAGGCTTGTGGTGTCGCAAAATTTACAATTTTTTATTAAACCCCTGTAATTGTATGAATCTCCGCATCGAGCATGACACCAAAACCCACAACACTCGTTATAATCGTTCTGACACCATGTAGTAGACAACATTTCAAAGCAGATGTGACACAATTTGGTTTTATCCCGGTAAAGTTTATTATTTTGGTCGAAGTGATTAAAATATTGTCTAAAATAATGAAATGTGCTTTCTCATTTATTTCAATTATTTATTAAAAATCTTCGATCGGCATTTCTTGATATACGCGTGGTACTGAATAAGAATGTTGAAAACGGTGGTATGCTTTTTTGTAATGTCGGAGTCGATTTAAAATGTTTTAATTACTCCTATTATAAGTTTGTAATTTATAATATTGTCCTCTTTCAATAAATGAGCAAGCATTTGTTCCATAAGTACCCGAATATCAAAATAATTAATACAGAATAATATTTTTTTTACTGAAATTTTGTTCGATAATAGCATAAATGTAAATACTAATAGTTTCCTTTTATTTATTCTTTTCTCTGATGAATTAGAAGTTTGCAGAAAGTACGTTATTTCGTATAAGTCCCTGTTATTTATATTTGGAATAGTAATTGGGATTTTTAATGGGGTATTATTGGTAAATTTTAATAAATTTTCAAAATAGATAGAAAAATGAATGAGGAAACCGAGTTTAATTTCGATATCAATAAACATGGTAACACTTAAAATGAAAACAATGATGTACAAACTTATAAATATGATAATATATGGTAATGAGGTTTTGTAAGATTATGTTCACGTTACCTGAAAAGATATAATGACATTTATTTTTATGGTAAAATATGATTATACAGATTTTTTTTTTTACATCAATAGTCAATTATATACATCATAAATATTGAAACAACAGTAAAATCATCAATACGAAATAAGACTTTTGGAAATTATGAACAATAAGAATAATCAAAAACATTTTTTTTTATATATTTTTTTATTTACACGTCATTTAACAACAGTAAAACCATCAATATAAAATCATACTTCTGCAAAGTATGAACAATAAGAATAATACAAGCAAATTTTTTTACACGTCCCCCCTTTTATTTATATTCTTTTATGCCATTATGTGTCATATACAATTCAATATGATAGTCTCCTTTCATCAACAATCTAAGATTGTAGTATTGGTAAAAATTCAAATTCAGAGCAGAAGGATTTCAATAATAATTTTCCAACAAGTGTTTTCAAATAAAATACCAGTAGTATTAATATGTAATTTGGGAAATAACCCAAAGTGCAGTGTCCTCATTGGTAAATTATTTGGCAAATCAATGTTCATTTCCGTTCTACACATATTTACATTTACAATCCTAATATCTATGCATCTTAATCCATTGCTTATGTGGAGAAATAACATTGTTCCACGCTGTTGTTGAAAGAATGCCAATTTGTTCAGAATACATATTGTTATAATCAGGTGAATAAAGATAAGCGCTACAAGAAAATGTTCGTATTTCAATTGTTTTTTAAACGAATTCGCTAGTTCGCGTTATGAAGATATCGTGGTCGGGATGGTATACGTCATTGTCTGAGCGGCGGTGGGTTTAATTAACATAACCATTTATGTCAATTCCCATAGTTTTCTTGCTTTTATTACAAGGAAAATTGTGTAACAACATGTTACCGTGATGCCTACAATAGTTATTATGTCAAAAGTAGAGAGACTAGTTTGAATAGGTATTTCGCTATCTAACATTGCTTCTGTTAGATCATTGTACACAATTTGGTTATTCTTTGTTCTGTTAACGAACGTATCCATATCTATTTCTAGCTTATGCGATCTCTGCAATTTGTCTTGCGTATTTTTCTGAGACATTTTAAATTCAGGTAATAATAAAAATCCAAAAATGTATTATTAAAGAATTGTTGCAATAATGGCAAATTTACCGGATGTATTGGATCGATAATCGTGTCATTCTTAATGCATTTGGTAATATGTGCTTCTATGCGCTGTGTACTTGTCACCAAATGACACCCACATGGTATATTTAAAACACAAAATTTGCAACCATTAATTAACTGAGAACTGTTAACACATTCCAGTCGTAAACCGGTTTGCATGTATGCCAGTGTTTTTTCATGGTTTAGTATCCTTATTTTTGACTTTAACGCGTTACGTACAATCTTATATTCACAGATATCCTTAACTCTAGCTTTGTCCCCGTGTTTCATGAGCTCTTTTAAACAATGAGTATTGACATCTTTGTCAAATACCAAATTCTCTTTATATAAAATTGTTGATCCAATTGAAAAGCAGTCTCGTAAGAATGTGTTGTGTATGATTGCGTAGAATAGATGTTTTTCGTTATAAACCAGATTTTGTGGTTGCTTACTATATTCATTGACGTCTTTATTTCTAATATAATTGTTAAGAGGAATGGGAACGAAATTTAATTGATAAATTTCGTTTTCCATACTGTTAATCAGTGGAAACATCAGCATTATGTATATCGAGCTGTTTATACGACCATAAATAAATTCAGCGTGATTGTAATAAAATGACAACTAATTGCTGACTCATTTATATGTAGGAAACTGTTCTCAAGTTTCGCTATGATTCCTACTATCGTACGTGACATTAAATCGGGGGCAATCATGTGAACTGATAATTTCTTATTACTCAACGCTTGATCCCTATAACTAACCTATCAAATTGCGATCGTATTTCATCATATCGTTATTAAACTCCAATATATTTTTTTCCGTAGTGTAATGTTGATTTGAACTTGTTGTTAACGCATTTACTATATTCAATCTAAATTGAGAGGTGTTTGAAACAAATGTACCGTATGTTCGTGTACATGAGAAGCAAGTGACGGCATTTCCCCGAATTTGTTAGCGTGGTCTCGATATTTATTAAATTGCGAGACGGTTGCGATTCCAAATAGTGTGCTACCAATATCTCCTATAAATGGAAGCAATCCTGCGGATTCGCGAGATATTATTTTGTTTGGTATCATAGTAGGTATCATGCTTTGAAAATAATTATTTAACAAAATTTGCAAATCGACCTCCATGAGGTTTCTGAGATTATTGACTTCAATAGATATTGGGCATCCTTTACTGAAATTGGCATGTCCACACATAGACAATTTAAAAGCTGTCTCCTAATCGAAGTTATATTCCGGTATTTTAAATTCAAACGTATGTGTCCAGAGGTTGTTCACAAAGTGTATTGTTTTTGGATCTGAGAAGTGGATAACATGGTTCACAAGTATTTGTTCTGTGTATACTTCCGTTATTGTCACGAAAATAATAATCACTTTCGCGAAAATCATTCCTACAAAAGAAATAAAATGTATTATATGCCTTTTCTACCTACGGTTGCGCTTATGGGTTTTATTGATAGATTTACTGATATAAAATTGTTTTATTAAAGCTTCTGAAGTATCGTCATCATTTGCCCATGTATTTATATATTTTTTATGAGCCCATTTAACTAAATATTGTCGCTTATTATCTTTAATTCTTGTCTTAATGATTTGTTCTACTCTTTACCATTTTTTATTTGTCTTTGTTAAAGTGGTGTCTTTATTGTCAGGTGTATTTTGATTATCCGTGTTGGTATAGCTGTTATCTAAGATTTGTGGTGTGTTAATGTATGTGTTATTTGCAATTAACGGTTCGGTACTAACCCTGTTATCGTCATCTTTTGTATCGTGAAATACAAAGTTTTGTGATTTATCTCTGAAGTCATCCTCGTTAAAATATCTCCGTAATCTATTTATATCAATAGGGACCTTTAATTTTTTGTTTGAGAATCTTTCCCGTAATATATATGTGCCATTTTTTAATATTTTAGTTAGGTAATATGGTTGTTCTGAAAATTTCCTGTTTAGCTTTCAAGATTTATTCAAAGGTACGTGTTCTTGTTTTATGGATACTAGATCTCCAAGGTTCAATGGTCTTATTATTGTTTTATGATCATAGCTTTTCTTCATAGTTTCCCGTGATTTATCTATGTTATCTTTGGTTATCTGCCAAATGATCCTAAACCTTTCTTTCAATTCATTAATGTAAGATTCTATTGATGGTTTAGTTTTCTTTTCTGGGCAAAGTTCTGAGATAATTAGTTTTGCCATAGGTCTACCAAAGAGTAGATAGTATGGTGTATATTTAGTTGTTTTTGAACAAACCGTTGAATTATAGGCTAGTTGACACCTGATAATTTATCTGGCCATTCATTTTCTGACTTTTAAGTTGTACGTAATATATTAAGAAGTGTGGAATGATATCGTTCTACTGCCCCATTAGACATTGGATGAAAACTTCTAGTACGATTTCTCTTAATTTGAAAGAACCTGTATAAAACATCCATTATTCCACTTAAAATTGTTTGTCCTCTGTCACTCGTTTTATGTCTTGGAGACCCGAAAATTGCAAATACTTTATGATATACATGTAATTGTTCGGCAATTTCTACCGTTGACATACTTTTTAATGGAATAAACATGGCGTACTTACTGAACGCGCATATTACACTTAAAACATATTTGTAACCTTTATTCTCCTTTCCTATTGTTATAATATCTATGTGAAGCATTTCAAAAGGTTCACTTGCTATGAAATGTTGTTGTAAAGAGTGTAGTTTAAAATTGTAATCTCGTTTAAATACTTGAAAATTTCTGCATGATTGAACATTATCTTTAATTGTTTGGTACATTTGTGGAAAATAATAAAATTGTCTAATTGTATAAAATGTTTTATCAACACCGAAATGTCCGTTTAAATCATGAAAGCTATGAATAATTTCTTGTCTTAATGATTCTGGTAATGCCAGCTGTTTAATATACACTTTTTCAACTTGACATTTCTTTGATCTCGGTTCATAAAAATGAAACAAAATATCATCGACTAATTGGAATTGTTCGCTAGTGTACGCAATTCTTTTTGCGAATCGGTTATCAGGTAATTGCCCCTCTTTTATAAACTTATAAATGTAACCGAAATCTCTTGAGATAGACTGTAAATAGCTTATATTAATTATATCGTCTATTATACCTGGCGTTCGGTCAATGCCCTCTGGTTTTCCTGAAAAAGTCAATGTGTTCTCGGTCAGGTTATTTTTTTGTTAACTTTTTATGGGTTAATGTATTTGGCATCGTTTGAAGACGTATTTCTTGGTTTATTGCTTTTGGTGATGTTTTTTCCTGTTATCATCTGATAAGGTGAGGAGAATTGGTTTAATGTTTTTGGCATTACCTGTGGGTTTATTTCTTGATTAATTGGTTCTGGTGATTTGTGCTTCATCGTTATCTGTTGAGGTGTGGACAATTGGTCGGAATTTGCTAAATGGTCTGTTACCTGTGTATTTTTTTGTTCATTCATGTTTCTTGTTGATACCTGTGGAATTTCGGGATTCGCCTTATCTGGGAATAGGTGTATTTGTTGTGATTGTATTTGCTGAGGAATAATATCTTGGCTTGATAAATGTGGTTCCCGGAAATGAGGGTTTAAGTCTGAGTGTTTGCTATTTGTATTGATATTGTTATGGAATTTAGTTTGTTGCCTAGTGATAGCATTTATGTTATGTTCTTCGTGTTATTCTCTGTCTGACATAGATTTTTTATGTCTGTTAAAACAATGTCCGTAGATTCTTGCTTCTTTGTTTTATGATCTATTCTGCCTAGAAAGTTGCTAGGGTTTAATTTACCAGCGCGATAAATAATTTCGTGATCGAAATTTTGAAGATAAATCATCCAACTATAAATACGATCATTAGTATTTTTTCTGTATGTAAATATATTAGTGCTTTATCATCTGTAACAATTTTTACGTGGGTGTTTGAAATGTACACTCTACACTCTTTTAAGGAATAAATTATTGCTAATAATTCAAGTTCACTACTAGAGTATCTTTTTTCTGCATCATTTAATGATTGACCTCCGTATAAAATTACGTGATGATAATTGGGTTTATCTTCCTGACATAAAACCTACCGCAGATTGGCTTGCGTCTGTGAATATTGTAAATTCTTTGTTAAAATCAGGTAACCGTAAAATTGGTTTTGATATGAGTGCAGTTTTTAAAGTATTTAAACTTTAGTTATGTTCTTCGGTCCACTCAAATATTGTATGTTTTTTAGAAGTCTATTTAAAGGTGCGACAATATGTGAATAACCGTTAATATTTTTTTTTAAAGAAATTAGTCAATGCCTGAAAACTCCTCAAGCATTTTTGAGTATTGGGGATTTGGAATTCTTTGATAATTTTTAATGTATCAGGGTCCATTTGAATTTTGTTTCCTTCAAAAACCGTGCCTTAAAATGTTGTTTTCTTTTGTGCAAAATGACTCTTTTTGAGGTTAATTACTAATCCTGCCTCTTTTATTTTGGTAAGAACTTGTGTTAGTTCTTCTATATAGGTTTCAATATTATCGCTCATTGAAAGACAATCATCGAGGAAAAATAGTAGGTTTTTAAAATTGAATTCTTGTAATACTTTTGATAAATATATTGACCAATAATAAGGAGATAATATATAACCAAATGGGAGTACGTTAAACTCGAGACAACGCCCTGTGGGTGAATTAAAAGCAGTATATTTTGTAGAATCTTCCGCCAGTGGTAGACTAAGAAATGCCTGCTTAATGTCAATTTTAGTAAAAATGGTTGTTTTTTCTCTGCGATCATATTTTGAACATCAACCATGGTTGGCATTTGATAGTACATTTTTTTTGAAATTTTTGTTTAAAAGTCTGAAATCTACACATAACCTATATAGTTGTTTATTCTCTTTTTAGTCGTTCTCATTGGATATATTATCTTCAGAATGTATATGTTTTTTTACTAATTCTATAGGATTACTCCAAATTGAATTTGATTGTCTTATTATCTTTTTATCAAGCATATTTTGTAATTCTTCCTCAATAATATGCCGTGTTTTTGGGTTGACAGCGTACGGTCTCGAACGAATGGGAATAGACCCCGGCGAAACTTCAATATCACATTTGAATTTTTTTACCATACCTACATCCGTCTCGCTGTCGCTAAATATGCTTTGAAAATGTTTTAAAACATCAAAAAGTCCTTTGTTATCAGAAAATTCTTTTTCCATTTTCGCTCGTATTATGTTTTCTTTTTCGTTTAAATTATCTGTAATATTATTCACATCTGTTTCCTTAATATTATTTATTTCATTAACCTTTGACATGTCCAAAGAGTAAATAGACGCTAAAATGTCATATTTTTTAATAATCTTTTCACAATCAGAATCGTAATAAATTGGAAATTGAATAATTTTATTGTTATTGTTAGCAATACATAAATCGACACCCATCATGTTTTTCTCGTCTGTAATATGTAAGTTTTTATTCATGAATTGTTCTCCTAGAAGGACAGGTATTTTCTGTAACGATTTTCTTTTTATCCGTATTTTTTTATTTGCCTGAATGAAATTTATTTGTTTTCTCGAAAAATCTGAAATACATTGTTTATTATCTGTGTTTATTTCTATGGTATTATTCTTAAAATTTAATTTCGCTTCGTATTGTTTGAAAAAGTCCATTCCCAAAATTATGTTATGTGTTAATTCTGGGACTATTAGAAAATTATGATTAAACAGCGTGTTACCAATTATCATGGGCATATTTATTACTCTCTGCACTATATAAACTTGCTGAGACACAGCTGTCTTAATCTGAACGTGTGAAGTTATGCATTCATTTTCGTCTACATTTGTGGAAATGAGGAACCTGTATCAAGTATAATTTTCGTGTTAATATTTGCAACCTTACCTGTTAAAAAGTTTTGAACGAATGCTGTTACAACCTTTAGTACTAAAATTTTAGTGTGTTGTTTTTTAGAATGTTTAACTTGATTTTTGTTATTGCATTTTTGGTTTGAAGATAACAATTTGGTGTTTTATTTTCCCTTTTGCCCTGTTGTTTCGTCATTTACAAGTTCGGAAAACCATTGACTGGAAATGGTTAAGTTGGTGACAATTATTGCATCGTTTATTAAATGCAAAACAGTTTCTTCCTCCCGTACATTGTGAATACCCACTTTTTGTGCATACGTCAGGTGCTACATGAAGATTTTGTAATCGCGGGTTATTTACTGAGCGGTCAATATTGCGCGGTTTTGTATATTCCATTGGTATTTGATTGCTGTAATTTTGATAGCGTCGCGGTTGATATGTATGCGCGACCATATGCTACTTGTGGCATTTGATTTTGTGTGAGATATCTTTGATCATTAGTATCCCCGTATGTTTGTGTTGTTGGATTTAATTGTAGGGCATTAATTTCTTTGGTTTTTATGTCAGATTTTATTTCTTTAATTTCCTCTAATAGTATTTGGCATTTGGTGTCGATTGAATTAACGGAAAATGAAATTGTCATATCACAGAGTTTACAATATTTTGATAATTCTGATAATGTACTTGGTTGTCTTAATATGACATCCTTTTTGATATCTTCTCTTAGTCCATTTATCAATAAACTTATCAGTACTTTTTCGTCTTAACCTTGAATATCAATGGAAATGTTTAATGCTCTCGCGATGTAATCATCACATGATTCCGTATCTTTTTGTTTGAAAGCGATTAAATTGAAATCTAGTTGTTTTGTTTGAAAACGTTTTGCGAGGGCTTTCTTGAGTTCCTCATAATCTGATTTTATATTATCGGTCAAAGTGTTATAAAAAATGTCAGCGCGATCACATAAATAAATAGGTAAAATATTAGAATATTCGTATTTTTGAATATCATTCAAAGAACAGAATTTCTCAAATTTTGTCAGAAAAGCTGGGAGACTATCATATTCTTTGCCCGTATAGCATGCTAGCTTAATAATATTAGATCTAAACATTCTACCTTTAAGCGTAGACGTCAAGGGATTTCCGGGTGCTAACGTCTGTCGTCTGTTGCTTCGGTTCAGCTCTGCGGGAAGTCTCGGCCTACACAAGTCAATATTATCACTTTTAGAATGTGTTATTGGATTACTTGATAAAACATTGTTAGCGTTATTTAATCCAAAGTAATGTTCTCGCGGAATGTTAACTAACTGTTCGTCTGTCAAAGATTGGTCCTCAGAGTGTCTTTGTGAATCGTCGTACTGCGGTAGTTCAAATCTGAAGTTGGGAAACAACCCTTTCGTTGCTGGTTCTAATGTCAGATCTATCCGTCCTTCCTGGTTGCGTGACTCGGCAAATATGTCTTGTCGCCCCTCAGTGTAATGTGATTCGGGAAATAGGTCTTGCCGTCCCTCAGTGTGATGTGACTCGGGAAAAAGGTCTTGTCGTCCCTCAGTGTGATGTGATTCGGGAAATAGGTATTATCGTCCTTCAGTGTGATGTGACTCGTAAAAGGTCTTGTCGTCCCTCAGTGTGATGTGACTCGGAAAATAGGTTGTGTCGTCCCACAGTTTGATGTGACTGGAATACTGGTATTGACGTTAGGATTGTCTGGTCATCTAGTTGGTTGGGTCCCTCTGGTTTGTTTGAATCGGTTTCTGGTGTTGATAGTGGTTGCGTTGTTGGTCGTATTAGTTGTTGTTCGTCCGTGGTTGTTACATCTGATCGTGTTTTATATCTACGATATGGTTTGCCAGAATAATGTCATTCTTCGAACTGTCTTAACGGAATTTAATTGTTTATGAAAATCTGCTCTTAATTGTCTAGCATGTCGTTTTACACTACTAACGAAGTCTTCTGGTGTTTGTAAATAAAGTTTTGACTCACTTTTTGTTGATTTTGATGGTTTATCCGGCTTGGCTGTCGTCTGCTTCGGTGATATGGGCGTGGCTGGCGGCGTCAGATCAAGGTTGTCCTGGTTAGAAGGTAAACGTATGTAAGACATTGTAAAACTTCATTGTAGATAATTGTTTGTATATAATCATTTTTCAAACTTCCTGTGATATCCTTTTAGAATCTGTAATTCGTCCAAAAACCGTATTCTCCACCAAGTTATTATACCGTAAAATGTATGATTGATTAATGTTTATTTCTTCTCGGGATCTTTCGGATGCTTTTAGGATATTTCATTATATATTCTGTACTCTGAATGTTACTCTTATTTTTTTATTAAATGTTATTTCTATTGCTGCGTTCAGCGTTAATTATTAAATATATTCCTTGTCTGGTTGTTGATGATATTAATTCAAAACCAACGATATTGTCTTAGGTAGTCCAACGTTTATTTTCTGCAAGACAAGACACGATTTATAATCAAATATATATATTAAAAGAGTATACATATGCATATGCATGCACAGTTGATAAAAGTATCTTATGTAAAATTTGTAATAAAACATCTCCACAGTAATTTCCATTAATGTAAATAACAAACCATAATAAATATATCGTTTAGTACCTGGTATATAATATAAGTCTGCGGTCTAGTAATTATAAATTATACGTCATTATTTACATACCAAATAATCCTTTAGAATTAACAATATAATATCATCAATTATTATAATAAAATCCAAATACACTTGATATTATTTCTTAACTATAAATTGCCGCGCTTAGTAAAATAATACAAACAACAAAATAAATATCCAAAATGTCGATTAATACATATACCCATACCTGCAAGACAAGACAACTTTGTCCAGCCAGACATAGCATTAAATAACAATATTTCGGAAGCTTTGATCGTGATAAATCGACAATCTCCGGCATATCAGTAAGATAGTTCGTTTGTGTGTTATTAATAGGATTTCCCTTTTATGGCAAGTTTTTTTTAACCCTTTTCCCGGTTAACGTCATACTCAAGCACTATGACTAATATTGTTGGTATTGAAAACATGTGTTTCTCTGACCTCAAGACGTTTACAGTTATAGTTTGTTAACCCCGACCGAATTTGCTGTCTAAAACCTATTAGCGAGAAACAGACTGTTTTTTTTACAAAATAAAAACATTTACAGGTTATCTGGGCGGCATTGAGTTTTATTGTTTGTACTTGTTAATCATCTGTTATTCTCATATGATTATGTTATTTACAAATTTTGCTTAAATATAAAATAAAATTAACAATAACTAATGCAAATATATATAAATGAATCCATGAAGTAAGTACTATGTTTTCTTAAGGGATTACACATGTCACATGACTATGACCTCGCAAATAACGATCACGGCATGAACAGTTTGACATCAATCGTCACTATGTTAACATGATACATTTTCATTGAAACAAACCTAGAAAGCATCTTCGGTAATGATTTATTCACAAACAAATAAGTATTTACAAGGAATTATTTTAGGGAACGAATTTTTCATAAATGCCTTCACTTCAGCTCAGGTTTTGTATTGGGTATGTTCGCTTAGCGGGAACCTTCTTACGTTGTATAAGAAGGCCAATTTTAATATGTACAGAGCTATTCATGGCAAGTTTCTCCCATGCTGAAGTGACGGACTCGATAGAGCGCGGTCGGATCTTGTCACGTAGAATAAACAGATACCTGTTCAATTCTACAGATAACCAGAATGTGAAATCGCAGAGTGTTCATGCACATGACTTGTATTCTTTGAAGCATTAACATATTTTACTAGTAAATGCAGATGTATCACCATCGATCCAAAATTATTCTTACTCGAAATAAACATTTAATAATCAGTCGTTTGAATACAAGACATATTCAACTGTGTGATTCATCGTTGAGCGATTTAAGCGATCTGCGTTGATATTATCAGAACCTATTACCATTGATATCCTCTAGAACAATATCTGTACATTCCATGTTATCGATCTCTTGCTTAATCAATGACACAGTCAGCTTGAAAGGTGTCTGCTTAAATACACGATGCCGTTTTCTTGATGTTTTTCCTGTCATATTGTCTGTGTCTTTGTTTCACGTTTATATGTTTGGAACTGTTAGTGGTAACAAAACAACATGTTTTGTGATACTTATATGCATGAATTTGACCAGAAAGATATGCACAATGACACACAATATAAGGTATGGTATAATAAGAATTAAGAGGTTATTGCGTGCGTTATGCTTTAGGTCTATTTGTGTAAGATTCGAGGTCCTAGATTGAGCAACATTTATTGTTATTTTACTATGTGTTATTTGAATTTTAGTATTATTTTGTTTTTGAGCTTTGTTACGATAGTACAATTAACTAGAAAATCATCCACTAGGGAAACATGTGAGTTTTGCCGCGGTCGAAAACACACATTGCTTAATAAATTAAACATAAGACGTCTCTTGTGTTAAAGCGATCATTAGTAAATACTATATTATGTGCGCCTGTTATACATGATTGAGTTTCGTTTTTATTGGTTGGTATGAAGTTCTTTATAGGATATGTTGAATTATTCAGTTCCAACATCAAACAAACCGTTTCATATCATCATAGGAATCCATTGATCAAAAGTTTAACGTCAAATGGCAGTCTCGGTTCCGTTGCTTTGTGAATAGTGTATCATTTTCACTACCGCTGTGTATTGTCAAAGTATCTTTTATTCGTGATCAGATTCTCGAAAGCGAATGGATGTAGGATCTTTTGTTTTTAATTTAATTCAGACACCATTTATAATAACATTTTATTCAGTTGACGAAACATTATGGGATAACATGTAGATCTGACAAACATTGTTGAAAGTTTTATACACTTTGTTCCGACTGGTCCTTCTAATAACGTAGTCCAATCGTTCAGATGTGCAATACATGAGTAGACTACATAAATAAAGTCAACAACATATATGTGCCTACATTCAAAGAAAACCTGGTGACGATGAAGATGTTATTTATGATGTTGATATGTAATACAGTTTAAGGTTACACATACAGTTAAGTTCTTTAAGATTTGTTTGAATTACAAATAATGTGTGTGTTCTAATCTAATACATACTATGTTTGTGTTCTGAAAATAATAAACGACTTAGACACATACACTCAACATATTTCCCAAACGTTCATTTTATAAAAAGTGATGTTTCGGTAACGAATGTGAATAAAACGTTAGTTTTGAAATTATGTTTTAACACATGTATCAGTCATTTCGAGTTATGATAAATATGTTTTTTTAATGTCCAGGGAAGTCAAGCGAAACGACTGCCTAGTTGTGAAATTGTGGGCATGGGAAATGCGTCCACAGTAGGATAAGAGTTCAAATGAATTACTTATCGTCTTTTATCTTTTATTAGCTAAATTAATTAAAAACAAAATAAGTATAGATTATTATATGGAGAAAGTGTGCCTTACGTGGATATTGGCACACTTGATGTGTTATTAGCACGAGGGCTTTAGCCCGAGTGCAAATAAACACCAAGTGTGCCAATAACCACTAAAGGCACACTTTCTCCATATAATGACCTGTTTATTGCATAATTTATGTTCATCATGTGTATACATATGTCGTGTTTATCGAAATTAAAGCAAGTAAAACGAAATAATTATGGTAGAACATGTATGTCCGTCTTCATTTATTCAATTAATACAAGCAACGATGGTATTAACGTCTTTAATATTTAATACTTAGCGCGTGTTCTCGTTTATATTACATATCATCCAATTTGTTCCTTCACTTAAATATATTACCGAACCAGCTTGCCGTACTTTTATTTTCATTCAATTGATTACGCAATTTATGACGTATCTATCTTGTATGACGTAATTTCTGTGACAAAACACACCAGTTTAAGCTTGATTCTCTGGATTTTAACGACAACGATTCGGACGTTGTGATTTGTTTAACAGTAAAATATTTATTTAAAAAAGCATCGAACGAATCCAAAACGTAGTTCTGATTGTGTGTTTTTGTAATGTATAATTGGAAACTTCAAGAGGAATTAAAGAAATCTCTCCGTGCAGTCATTCGATTTCGTAAAACGTTTCAAAAAGTGTAGTTTGAAATAAATAAAGATAATGGGGTGGAAAAAAAAACAGAAAATGGAAGTGCATATCGTTGTAATTGTATTATTATAAGCATTGGATTAAAGATGTCATTAAGGTAAGATTGTCGTTTACTAAATTTTGATGTTGGACTTTTAAACCTGTAAATGTCCGATAGTGTTTTTTTTCTTTGTGTTTGCGTTTTTGTGTGCATTGACAAATTCATATGCATTAGGTTCTTCTAAATTATCTCCATTATTTTCAATGATGCTGTCTAAGTCTAGTTAACGATTCGATAGCGATTCCAAAACCCGTTCAGAGGCCATTTTGTTTTGAAGCTTCGGTCGCCAATTACGTAACGTTGACAACGCGTGCCGACGATCCGCCGTTACTGGACAACAGGTGCGAGATAACCGGAAGTTTGCAAATAACAGATTTTGACACAGTGTGCCAATAACCGGTTATTTGCACACTTGCTCAATACCGAGATTTTCACGAGTTATTCGCGAAAAAAAACGGCCAATTTTGTTACTAAATATAGTAACATATGCAATAAACAGCGTTTACGAACATACTGATGCGAAGGCGACCTATATGAATGGTTGATGCTCGCATATCCGGTAGGCAGAAATAATTTGCAATGTTATAGCATTTCAATTTTAGTGTGTATTTTGGTAACTTTGTAACAAACTGTTATACATTTAAGTATCAGTATTAAATTGTTCATCATCAACTGTTGAAATATGGTACACCGTACGTGGCACTGTAAATCAATTCACCATTAGCATGGGTCGAATGCGGATAATTATCATGCACTATTACCTTTTTAGATACATTTAATATAATAGATCAAGTTGTAGCTGCTGTGAACTGAGGTCATGAAAACTCATGACAAGCGTCTTTTCATATTGTGTTATTTTAATTTCTAATTTTATGTGTCAGTATAAAGAAGTGAAACTTCTTTAAAAAGAGTGACCTTTATTGACTAATTTTTGTTTTCATAAGGATAAGTTTTTAATAACGTGTATATCATGTGAAACAAAAATTTGTAAACAATAAATCTAGTTTGCATATTTTGCAAATTAGCAAGTGAACATTTGTATATTCTTTTTAGATGCATGTACAAGAACAACGTTTATAATTGGTAGCAGCAGACATTTGTTTAACGTTACATATGAGTTTTCAAATGTTCAGCTTAATGTTAATACATGTATAACGTCTATGTTAAAACGCATTTTACATCAAATACTTTGACATCATTCTGAAATCATATAACGATTGTCCTGAAAATGGAAATGTTACAATGGATGATTTTTCTGTAATGTTTTATAAATGACACAATGAACTTGTTACTGCGTTGTGTGTTATAAATATCGTGCCTCAGAAAGCTACAAAATGTTTGCGTATGTTTGCATTCAATCATTGTGTAGTTAAATACTTATTTTTAATAAAACTTGTTTTGAACTTCTGTTGCAGTTTTTCATTCTGATGTCCATCTTTGTATATGGCGGTGCAAAAAGTTATATGCTTTTGTGAGTTTAGTTATTATTTAGTGTTGTGACGTATGGTGTTTAAAATGGGTACATTGACATACAAAACAACATCGTGAAGAAGGGTGTACATTCCTCATGGCGCTAGCGGAGCTTCGCGTTGTTTATGTTTTATCCCATCACCATACCCACATGAACGAAATAATTGTCAAGTTGATTAATTATGGTGTACATGCGCAGTATAGAGACGACAATTGGTGATGTCATTTGATGGTTGTTCGTGCTGTTCCGCAGCGGTTTTCTTTTGCCACTGCTTTACTGATTGTTAATTCTTTATTCTGTTTGTAAATTAAAATATTGGTACTGTCAGTTTTAACATCTTACGAAAAGTATTTAGGTTATATTTTTAATTGTTCCGTGTATCTGTTTCCAAATGTAATCAATGCATGAATCATATTAATCCGATAATAAATAATTACGTCATGAATATTAATTCCCCGTTTCCATTTTCTCCTTCAGATATGTTTCATTTTGATTTATTGTGCATAATAAAGTACACAGCATGTATATATTAAAATGTGAACATTGTTAACTCTTCAGTATTATAACCAAAGTGTCCTCGGTATACCCGGCCTTTTAAGTGATAAAGAACAAGCAAACTACGTTCGGAAAACACTATGTAGGTTCGATAATAATAGTTGTTTGATATTACTTAATAGTGTTGGTTACCGAAAACGGCATTTTATTTCGTCAGTAGTAATATAAAACCTATTTGCACGAATAGCGGACCATAAACGATGGAATGAAAAGAAATCTGATACGTAATTCAACACGCCTAGTTGAAATGCCATTTCAATTCGCATGGCATTATTGAGCGTCACAGGATCGATGTCAGAATGAATATAAAAAGGTCGTTCACTACTGGGATTGGAAAACAGAGCTTAACTTTTTGCATGTTTTTCGCTTAGGAAACAACAAATTGATCAGGTGTTCGACTTTATTTGCCCAACACATTTAGAGCAAGCGATAAAAATAGTTCGAAATAATCAGAGTCGAGAGAAAAGAGCAGACTTAAAATACATATTTTGTTTATATTGATAATAAATGTCTGCAAAACATACACACATGTTATATAGTACCACTAATAACTCTTAATGAAACCATCTTGCGCAGTGTTTTGCCTTATATTTCGGCAGTGATAATTATAACAAACCCACGACTTTTATATTTACTACTTGTACTTGAACACGACAGACTAATGGCTAAGTATATGGTTTTTAAACCAATTCTGCCAATATGTCAGGTTTGATACCGGAAGGCCTATCCTCACATTCTTTGTCGAAGAACTAAAGTAAAATATGTTATTCAGCCAATTGAATAAAATCGAAGTAGGTTTTAAGATTCAATCATATTTTTACTTGTTAAAGTTTGTGCACTCTGTGTACAATCCAATTGCCTGTTTACATCTATTGAAAACATTTTGTCGAAATTTCAAAGTGAAAAAACAATTTACGAACTAAAATTGAAAAACCAAGTAGCAGGACAATTCAGAGCACATAGAGTAAAAATAATATTTTCATTTAAGATAATGTTTGTGAGAATGTTATGACCTTTTCATGAAAAATAAACAGCCTATGTGTTAATGTGGGTTTAAACAAAATTAATCTCGAATAACACATGTCAAAAAATATAATTGTGCGAGGCAAAATTATTATTAGTATTACTATTGTTACAGATTTTGATGTTAGCTAAATCCGACAAATATCTTGCCAGAATGTTTTGACATACACGTTTGTTTATTTCAAGATTAAAAATGTATTTATTTCTAAATTGTCCACACTACTACGATACGAAAAGCATTATGAAGGTAAATATTCCTTTGAAGGTTATATAGAAGACACATTTTATAGCGATCACATCAGCAATAAAGCTGAGTTTTCAGAAATCTCTAATAAATGTTAGAATGGTTAACAACTTTTGTGCAGCGACGCGTTATGGCGCGGTTTATTGGCAATCTACTATGTCGTTTTGAAGCTTCGGTGGACAAATGAATGTTTGAAGTTTTATGAATGATAAGAGAATTGGTTTAACATTAAGACCGATCCGGTTGTTTGCGAGATAGTTTGCTGAAATGTTAAATGTTTTATTCACGACTTTTCTAACATGATACTTTATGATTTATGTATATAAAAAAACAGCAACAACAGAATCATCCGCGATCGTTATACGACCCAATAAACACCACAAAATGAACGAGTATGTCAGTATTCGTGTTTAGTCGAAATAAAACCTGCAATTGATCTAAGGTGGCAATATGCAAACTGGGTAATGTAAAATGGGTTGTTAACGACATACTCATGAAATGAAAATTTAATAGAAATGCCTCATCGCAGTCGGTGTCAGGTACTAGTTGATTCGTGGCACATGGAAAGAGCAAATCAAAATCTTTAGACACGATTAAAGTTTTTAATAATGTATATTTTGTTTCGAAACTATCAACCATTACCGTTCTGTAATCCCCCCCCCCCCTC
>VMBQ01000795.1:167342-229280 GCA_007657795.1 Dreissena rostriformis
AAATTATACTCGATAAACAATCTGTTACAGACTGAAAATAAAAAAAAAAAATCAATTAATAGTGTATAATCAACCATATTATTTAATGATTATATTTATTTGACCAAAATTGTAGTCGAAAGTTTTGTTTTTTATTCATGGTGAAACGAAGAAGATCGTGAATAGAACAACATATGGAGAAAGGAAATGGGTATCACAGAACATACAATAATATATTATATTAATGCAAAATATTACAATCATTTGGGTCGGTTGTTATTACTTTACCGTTGCTGTATTTTTTTGTGTATTTGTGATTATACAAACTTGATTAGGGCATATCAGCCATTTTGTTTAATTCTATCAATTGAAGTACATATACACACCTATTCTTACGCGTACACATATTCCACGTTAGCGGCTTACAGGACCATACAAGGAAAACATGCCATTTCAGTTTAAAACTTTCAAAAACGTAATAATAGATTAAAAGTATGACCAAGTAACACAGCTTCCAACTGAAATCTTGTCCATTCAGATGTAAATGACTAACACAAGTGCAATAAACATTCACTTCTACAATCCACCATGAATCAGATGAAGTATGTTATTTTGCAATTGTATAATTTGTGCCACATTAAATAACAAGAGCAGAAGAAGAAAACCTATTTGATTGTCGAAAGTCAATGTACAACTAAGGTGATTTAAAACATATGACAAGGCATTCAACACAATTTGTAATTATATGATAGTGCTAGAATATGTACGGTCATTGTTCATAAATGACATGTAATGGTGTTAAACAACATTCCATAGACCATAAAAACAAAGCGTTTCTTGTATATGGCATAGGCTGTCAACTAGAAAACATCCGAAATTCTATTAACCCTCAATAGAACATTATATTTGTAATTGCATTGCACATCAGAAATGCGCATTTTCGAAATTAAGCTGTTGTCATGTTAGAAAATATCAACAACCATCAATACGAGCATAAAAATGAAATGTTATGATGGTGTTAATCATATTTGCAAAACACTGTTTTATCATAATAAAGATGTCGATATCCGGTTAATTGTGACAATACGGTGATTGATGCAGAGAGTTTGTGCAGCTATTGTTTGCAACGTTTCGGCTGCTAGGATTTAATAACGATAATGGCCAAATGTGAATGCCGGAACATATTTATATGTTTGTTACATTCAGCTGTTAACGGAAACTAATGGCATGGATATAAAGTTGGTTATACAACGAAGTCTAAACGGATTGCCATGAGCATGCGATAGCGTAATGGTAATTTATTCTGTCTGAATCAACAACTTAAAACCTATATATTATACGTGAGATAGTTTCAGTTGATATGGGTTTTGTATTGGCAATTGCATTGTTACCATGTTAAACGATTTTGTAAATCAGTTTTGTTTTGCATTATATTGTCCTGCATTGTATTTATAAAGGTCATTAACATTTAACTTATATAGCCGATAATATGATGGATACAAGTATTTAAGTCCCGACAATACTTCTGGATGTTGTTATTTTTTATAGATTATGGATTAAAAACACATATTATTATGTACTACCTGCGCGAAAAAGTGTTGAAAAGCTTCTGGAGTTTCACTTCTTCATATTGAGCCCGTAAAAATCCTGTATACTATATCTTTCGAAATGTGATTGGTACTGAAAACTTCCTTCAATATGTGTTACACGTACTGCTTAATAAAACCTGCAACACAAGAGCAAATCACAGTTTAAATTGCGGGCTATTAGCAATTTCCTCCGGTAATGCTTAATTGAATACTTAGATGTCAAACAAAGAACGGAGTAACTTATTTTGCGTTTGTGAAGTGAAATCAGATCAGATCAATAAATGGAATCCAATTTGCCGTAAAAAAACGCCTATTCAGAATACTGTTATTAACAGTTGCTTTTTGTATTGGTGCATTGGAGTGCGCTTATTTACAGACATTCGGTCCTATACTGATGGAATCGACTAATACCACAGTCGTTGTTGTGTCTCATAATAATGACATTGTTAGCTCTTTTTTGAGATAGCATCCATTATTGTTCGGATACTGTAAGTCCTAAATAATAAATGCTATGTTTTCATGACGAAGTTCTTTTTTTGAGATACTATCCTCTAATTATGCATTAGGTTTCATAATGTGGTCTTAATAAATATATCTCCTATCTATGAGATACTTTCGCCTAATATGTTTATAAAACTTATATTTGACTGTGCATAACTCATAATATTGATTTTACTTTTATGTATAGATTTATCTTTTCTGGGTATCGATTCTAGTTAAAAACACCATTCAAAGCGCATACACGCTTAATAAAAACGGATTTACTTTTTAATGTACTTTTTAAACCAAACTACAATAAAGGCAGATTCCTAATATTATAATTGACTGAGTATGTCCTTAATATTGTTTTTTATAAAAAATTAATCAAATATTTCTCCCTTAACAGCCATTTTTGTGATTCTATTTCATAAATACATGAAGCCAATAAAATAAAGTGAACCCTAATAATTCATTTTACATAACATATTGGTTCAATGGTGTTTCGGAGGATTTAATGGATCACTTAAGTGACTATTCTTTTTATAAATTTTGAGTAAAAGTAGCCATGTGGTTGAACAGTCACATACCGCTTCGCAACTTATATGATGTAAGATTTAAAATACATAAACATACTGTGATGTGTTCTGCGATTTTGCACATGTTTTACAATTATACATGTCGTCATGGGATTTTGATAAACATTTTTGTTTAAAACCCCTAAAACGCTCAAAATCAACGAATATTTCGAAAATATTTCGTAAAAAATGTTAACACATAGACAATCAGTGTCCCTTACAGCAATATTCAAAATTTCAACGCTAGATGTGGTCTGGTAACATGAATTTTACAAGATAGTAAATGCCCTATTTTATTTGTTTGTGACACAATATATTCAATTTTTTATTTCCCGCAACGATATCTATTCATGCGACACACGAACACTAAATTGGTACGTGAACACGTGTTGAATGTATTGTACCACAACAAATAAAAAAGAGCATTTTGTATCTTGTTAAATCTGTGTTACTAGAGCGCTATAGGGGCTTTAATGTGGGTGCTTAACGACCTGAGGGACATCATTATTTTCGCGCCTGTCTTCAAATAAAATTGAATAATAATGTAATGCTTAATTATGACACATCGGGGATTCCATTCTTTTTTTAACCAAGTATGAGGGAGAGAATATTTAATGATAACGAATGCTATGATAATATGATTTAATCCAGAATGACATCATATATGTCGCGAGAACAAGACACAATGTTTAACACGAAGTACCAAGACAAGACAAATATTATCGAAAACATAATTTGCTTTAAACATCGTCACACAAAGCTGCCAGACCATATTATTTAAGAATACATTTTGCAATCAATTCTTTTAATGTAAACTATGTATTAAAGGACCATACCAATTTCTCAATGGTTTCATGTAGGTATACCGCATATGCATGAGTTATAGTAGTAAACTCATTTTGAATAACGTGAATATTAAGAGCCTATTTACGCATGCGCCCTACGGTTATGAACACATGAGTCCGAGTCCCACTGGAACCGTCTATAAAAAGGCATTGTATATTTTGCTTTATTTTCATTGTGTTATCTAGTATCGCTGTTAGATAAATATGTTTGTTAAAAGCGTGAAAATGCGTTTTAATGTGTATTTGTTTCGCGGAACAAACTAGATCAATTGAATTATAACTTTCTAACGCACGCTGTCACAAAATGGAGCGTGCGACGTATTATATTCAAAATAATGATGTTTTAAAATTCAAATAATCGTTTGCGGCAGTCGATGATAATTACTCTGATCAATTGAAGTAATGAGTGGCCATATATAGTTTTCTTTACTTGTGTAGCATTTTTGTACAATATTGATATTTAAGACGTATTTAACACCGAAACTTCCAGGTTGTTAACGTTTAACATTTTGTAGCAAGGGATACCACTGTGCTGAAGTCTTTAAAACAAACATAAGGTAAGTGCTCTCCCATTAATAAAAAAACGTGTATGTGTTATACCATTGCAACTAGGTGTATGGGTATCCATTTGTTGTGATAAAATCTGTTCGAACTTCATACTTCTTATGTCAACCAATCTTAACCACACGCATTAATATGTGAAATAATGAAATTTTTACACTGATATCACAACTGTTTTGTAATATCCAAAGGTAACTAAACATAATTCGGTAAAGACTTTATAAGTAACGCCTAACCACGCCATTCACTAAAAAATAAGAATTAGCGTTATGTTTGTATTGTCGAACTTATTTCTGCCAGAGAGATTCGGTCGAATAACTTACAGCTTGAACTTTCACTAACCATTGTTGGCTCTATCAATCATCATTTGAATAGCTTATTTATTTTGGACAAAACATCATAAATAAAGTAAATGATAGCAGAAACGTTTTGGAATTGCGGAGTAATATATTTGTATACGTCACAGTTATATTGGGCTAATGTAACACGATAAAACAGATCGTTTGATCTCCTCATTTTCCTTAGCAGTTTGATTCACAACATTTCCTATATGCATGCCATTTTGTTTATATAAATCACAATACAAGGAACTAACAAATAACCTGTATTCGAATTCTTTATTCGATTGTTTACTAACGTAAGGACACACATTTAGATTGAAAAATAGATGAATTAAAAAAAAAGCTTATCTTGATTGGTGTTTGCCAATCCTAATTATCTTTATCCAGTACATTTTCATACAAAGATGTGTGACATGAACATGAAGCACACGTTCTTGAGATTCCTAATGTCAAAATGCTTATATTATCTGCTAGACTTAGTCTAACCGGTTGTCAGTGAATAAACGTTCTGACAAGATGTATTGATTCACAGTTCAGAAAACTATTCCATNTTGTAGATTTATGGACATTAGCGGTAGTTTATTTTGTTTCGCGCACAGATTATAGTGTTGTTTTGCACTTTGATAAACAATCTGTTACAGGCTGCACATACACAAATCAATTAAAAAGTGTATGATCAACCGTATTATATAATGAATGTATTAACGTGACCATTATTGAAGTCGAAAGTATTGTTTTGTTTTATTCCTGTTGACACGAGTTAGATCGTCAAAAGAACAACCTCTGGTGAAATGAAATGGGTATCACAGAAAATAGCATAAATTATTATATTTATGCACAATACTTATTTGGTCGGTTAATATTACTTTTACATTGCTGTCGTTTTTGTGTAATTGAGATTATACAAACTTAATTGATGCATATCAGCCATTTTGTTTAATTCTTTCAATTTAGGTAAACATTAATTTCTCTTACACGTAAACATATTCCAGGTTTGAGTCTTACAGGACAATATAAGAAAAACCTAACATTTCAGTTCAAAACGTTCACAGACAATATAAATAGATTAACAGTATGATCAAGTAACACAACCTACAGATGAAATATTGCCCATTCAGGGGTAAATTAGTACCACAAGTGAAATAAGCATTCACTTCTAAAATCTATCACGGCTCAGATGTAGTATGTTTGTTTTCAATTGTATAAAGTGTGCCACATTAAATATCAAGAACAGAAGAAGAAGAAAACGTATTGGATTTTCAAAATTCGATCACTGTACAACTTATGACAATCAGATCCTATGACAAGGCATTCAACACAATTTATTATAATTATAATTGTAATTATATGATAGTTCTAGAATATGTACAGTCATTGTACAATTTACATATTCACAATGTATACATATTAAGTGTTCTGATATTAATTGACACTTGACTTCAAGTCAGAACTTTAACACACACTCCGTTTGAATTACAACCCACTTTTAATTACGATCTCATATTTTAAGTGTCTAAACATCCGTGCTTGTCGCGTTATCGGTGAAAATGAGTCGTCCCATTCCAGATTTGATCCAGAATCGTTTGTGACCAGTCACTTACCAATGATGAGGTCGGTGTTTAGGTGTAGCGTTGGAGCACTCTTCTGACCACCTGACTGACGGCAGGTTCGATTGATCGGCATGCAGTCGTAACCGATTAATCAGAATTCAAATAATTTTTTTTTAATTCGTAACAATACATACATTCTCGATTGCCAGATTCGTAATTGACGAGATATAACCCAGCTTTCATGCTGGATATTTGCTAAAAAAGGTTGTTTTGCAATTTGACAAACAGTCCACGAGAGGGGTCGTCCAGACTGGTAATTGTTCATGAATGGCACGTTCATGTAATGGTGTTACACTACCACCCATAGAACATCCAAACAAAGAGTCCTTTGTATATTGCAAAGGCTTTCAACTAGAATGGAAAGCAAACTAAACCCGCAGTATAAATGTTATTGAAAACATCCGAAAGTCTATTAACCCTCAATAGAACAATATATTTGTATAATTGCACATCACCAGTGCGATTTTGTTCGAAATTAAACTGTTTGTCAACAACCATCAACGTGAGCATAAACATGAATTGTTATGATAGTGTGAATCGTGTTTGCAAAACACTATTTTTCTATCATGATCAAGATGTCGATATTCAGTTATTTTTGACAACACCGTGATGAAGAGTACTTGAATTATATTGTCCTGCATTATATAGGTCTTTAACATTTACCTCACTTAACAGAAAAAAGGTTGGTTACAAGGATTTTTGTCCCGACAATACTTCTGGATGTTGTCATTCTTAAAGATAAATGTTTACCCCGTTAGTAGCATGTATACTATACTAGAGTCTTTGAAATCGGATGGATACTGAAAACTTCCTTCAATATGTGTAACACGTACTGCTTAATAAAACCTGCAACACAAGAACAAAATATAGCTTAAACTACGGGCTATTAGCAATTTCCTCTGGTAATGCTTACTTGAATAATAAGATGTCAAACAGGAACGAAGTAATTTATTTTGCTGATGCGAAGTACAATCAGATCAATAAATAGCATCCAATTTGCCGAACAATTTTCCCTACTCCGACTACTTGTATTACCGGTTGCTTTAAATATTTGTATCTGAGCTAAATTGGAACGCGCTTATTTACAGACATTCGGTCCTAGACTTATGGCATCGACTAATACCACATTCGTTGTTTAGTCTTCTAATAATGACATTGTTAGCTCTTATTTTGAGATAGTATCCATTATTGTTAGGATACAATAAGTCCCAAATACAGTGTTATAGATGCAATGTTTTCATAACGAAATGTATTACTTATAAGTTATTTTCTTGAGTTACTTTCATCTTATCATGCAATAGGCTTCATAATAGGGTCTTAATGAATCTCCTATTAATGCGATACGTTCTCATAATATGTTTTTAAAACGTATATTTGAATGTGTGTACCTCATAATATTGATTTTACTTTTACGTATATATTTATCTTTTCTGTGTATCTATTTTAGTTAAAACAACATTCAAATCAAATACAAGCTAAATGATTTAACTTTAAAATGTTCTTTTGACAGCAAACTAAAACAAAATCAAATTCTTAATACGATAATTGACTGAGAATGTCCATAACATTACTTTAAAAACAAAAATAATCATATGTTCCCCCTTTAACAACCATTTACGTGATTTTATTTTGTGAATACAAAAACTTAATTAAATAAAGTGAATCTAAAAAATTTAATTTACATAACATATTGGTTCAATGGTGTTTCGGAGCATTTAAATGATCACTAAAGTGACTATTCTTTTTATAAATTTTGAGTAAAATTAGTCATGTGGTTGAACCGTCACATTCCGCTTCGCAACTGATAAGATGTGAAATGTAAAATTAATAAACATACTATCATGTGTTCTGCGCTTGTGCACATGTTTAAAAATCAAGCATCTCTTCATATTATTTTGATCAACATTTTTTTTTATGAAGATGCTAAACGACCTTAGGGACATCATTATTTTCTCGCCTGTCTTAAAAAGCATTAAATTATCATGTAATGCTGAATTATGGCACATTGGGGATTCCATTCTTTTTTAACCAAATATTAGTGAGAGAACAATTACTGATAACGAACGGTAGACTTTAATCCATAATGACGTCATATAAGTCACGAGAACAAGATACAATGTTTAAAAAGAAGTTCTAAGACAAGACAAATATTTTCCAATACATTATTTGCTTACAAATCATTACACAAATCTCCAAACCATATTATTTGAGAATACATTCTGCAAGCACTGTTTGTGATTCACCAACTATACTTTAAACTATGTTTGAAAAGAACAAATCAACTTCTCAATGGTATTATAGGCGGTACACTGCAGGTTCCTGTGTAATAGCAATAAACTCGTTATGAATAACGTGTACATGAAAGGCATATTCACGCATGCGCTCTACAGTTATGAAAGCATAAATTCAAGTCTCACTGGAACCGTATATAATTAAGGCAATGCATATTTTTGCTTTATTCACAACATTTTTACTAGTATCTATGTAAGATAAAACTATGTGTGAACAGTGGAAAAATGAATTGTTAAAATGTGTATTTGTTTCGTGGAACAAGTTTGATCAATTGAATTATAAATTTCTAACGCTGGCGCAAAACACGTATAGATGAAACATAGTCATTTATTACAAGGATTAATACGCGTAACTTTATATCGTCAATGTTATTAAAAGTCAGCAGCATAAATAGTGTTCATGTTTTAATCGTTAATAGTATTTAAATGTTCTTATTTCAAATACGACGGTATATATACATATTAGATGGAATATAACATTATTTCAGATCTGTATGTATAACCTTATTCAAGTAAACGTCCATTTCTTCCTTTAACGCGGTTTATGGGAAAAATCTGCATGTAGAAAACGTAAACCAGTGTTATATTTTAATCGGAGTATAGTGTCTAATATGCTCGCATGCGGTATCGAAAATTAGAGAGTTAATCACACAACGCGCCGAGAAACTTTATTAAGGTAACTTAATTATTTTAATATTAATAATGTGCTAAAACATCGATAGATCTAGATAAACGAAATGTGGACACACAGTTCGACTTGAGGTTTCTATAAATGAAATATGTATACGTGAATAATTGAATATCAAACTGCTTGTTGATCAAAGAAAGGCCGTCTATTGAATTGAGTAGTGCATTGTTCGCCTGCCATGTTTTTAAACAGTTGGGTTAGACAATGCATACACAGCATTTTGGCAACATATAGCTAAAACATATCAGTCCATTGCAATTTGTATTATAAACAAAATAATTAGACAGGAAGTTAAATACATTTTACCGTCCACAAAAGTAACACAATCGCGCAGAAATCACACTTATAATATCTAGTCGGTGATGTATTTATTGACGTGATTCTATACATGCGATAGCGTGTGGTGTCTTTTGATTATATCGATAAATCTAACTACGTTTCGTACCAAGCAATAGAATAGCAATCTATTTTAAACAATAGATGAAGACTTTGCATGATTACATTTAGAGTTGTTTCACATTGTATTGTTTACATTGATTTCCACAATATGGAATCTCTATTCAAAATTACAATCCACGTGGAAGTAAAATCGAATCACTACAACTCACGTTCTGTTCGATAAGAATCTTTTTAAGGTAAAACATGTCATGGCTCAGTATTTTTTTCCAAGACTATTTTGTGACCATGCTCCAGCCCCGACTTAATTAATCTCTCATTATTGGTTGTGTGTGTTGTGTTTTAACGACCATTCTGATACATAAAAAGATATTAATGCGATAATCAGTAATGTGCCTTTCTTGTATTGATAAAAAGAGTACACATCAATATTGACATTCGTCAATTGAGGAATGTACTACCTTCATTGTTTAAATAATTTATTGTCACAACGATACCACTTCATTTGAAGATTTACACTCAAGGTGATCCAAAGAAGGTAAACTGTTTTGTTTTACATAATATATCTGAACTAAATTGTTTCCAGGTCACCACTAATTGTAGTAATTTTATGTACATGTTTATAGAAATAATTGCAGGTTACGTTATACTATAAATTAGAAGTTCGATACACAATACATAGATGTAATTTGATTTCATTGTTTTAAGGGTAACATGAAAGTTCAGAATATATTCAGTATTCTGAAAGGTTTGATCATGATGCAAGTCTGATTCAATATGCATAACACGTAATTATTTAGCAGAATTGTCAAACCAAGAACAAGACAAAGTAACAATATTTGGCTATTGGCAATTTCCTTTAAGATTGCTGACATGAAAATGACAATTCCACAAGTTCGAAGCAATTTATTTCACAGAAGCGAGGTAGAATACATAAATCGCATCAACTTTGCTATATCGATTTCTCTAATGCCTGCTTCGAGAATCGGAATGCTGAGACAATGTGGTATTCGTTAATTGTTAGATACATGTCGCACGTCCTGTTGTTTATGTATGCATGCTCTGTTGCAGATGCAAATATATGGAGCTCAGAAATGAAATTATTATACATTAACATATTGATAATTATTGAATGTATTTGAGCGGAAATGCAATTAATTGCTTATATATATGTTCTGTTTAATATGGTCATCTTTCATTTTGAGGTTTCTGTAAAGGCAATAGTGTTGCGTCAATAGCCGTGTACATTTAATATGATTTGCTAGTTCATGCTACTATTTTTTTTCTATTTAAATTAAGAGTTAGATAATTTTGCTATATCAAATTCATTAAAACATGCTGTATCCTAGCTGTGCTGGTTAACACTACGTGTGTTTATTCGGTTCAAATAGAAAGTTTGTTTTGCGCATCATGACAATCTTTTACATATGAACCGACATGCTATAATGGTCGTTTGTCATTATTTTTTGCATGAGCGGAAGCTGAAATCGTTTGTATTTACAGTATGACATGCAAAAACAAGTTGCACACAAATTGGTTGCGTTTGCTGGTTACAATACACATTTCTTTTCGTTCATATCAACATTTTGCGCAGGGGTTAAGGTTTGAGATGCATAAGCTAGTAGGGCACTACATATGTCTTCATTCCCGATGGGAGAACTCAAAGCGTAGAACATACAATAGATATCAACCTCATATGAAGTAGGTGTGATCACAGCTGACATTCACATCGTTGGTTGTTGCGTTTATTACAATTTTATTGATTTATTTGTTTGTGTCATCGTTGTGTCTTAATATAAATTGCTTGGAATTAGCGACAATGCAATTGACATTAATACTATATTGTGTTCAGTGAATTGTATTTGAACCGATAAAAAACATGTTGCAAAAAGAAACAGCGTATTGGTCGTCGTTCCATACGCAATTGATTGCATACAAAGAATTAACAACAATTTTTACAGCAAACGATTCGCTATAATTCCACATGAAAGTCATGGGTTCAACGTTGTTAACTATAAGTAAATGAACAAACAAGTCACACCAATGCCTATGTTAAGGGTTATTACTAAGGTATGCTCTATGCTGGTGCATACATACTTAATAAAGTTATAACTTACTCGTTGTTCTTCAGTCGTCGGTGTTTTTATATAATACATGTACTATTAGTTGTGTACTCCAATCATTTCATTCATTCATTTACTTATCATTAGCTGTTTTTCACCATTATGCCCGTGAACAATGTTGTATTGGGCAATGCTGTTTTTTACCTGACAAGATGTCATCCTACTGTTCACATACACTATTAATACTAAACGTCTAACATGTCAGCAAATATGGTCAACTTAATTAAGCAAACACTTATCAGATAGGAAACATTTTAATATAACAAGATTTGAAGTTTCTACGAGAAATGAACTCGAAGTGCGGTTAGATGGTTGTGATTTCGATACAGACAACTTAGTTTACTCGTCTAAATAGTATAAGGTCGGCGAATTGATGTCAAACGTAAGGGAAACTTATAACATTCCTGGCTAAGAGGTCATCCCTTCATTCGGTTTGTTCATTTTTCCCTGAGTACGTAGGAGTCTGTACGCAAGCTGAAAATAAGCCATTGCAAACTGATTATTATTTTGTGGTGTTTCGGACTTCGTTGTGATGCATACTATAAATAATCGTGTCTGTGTTATTAAATAATACAACAACAGTGACCATGGCATTTTTAAGATAATAATTGAAAGATATATATCTTATGTGATAAACATGTTTACGCGAGTACCTGAATAAATAAGTGTTGAACTGCAAGACTCGTACGCAAATTCCTATCGAATTAATACTATTATGTAAATGAATCGTTTCGAAATTGATGCACTTTATAAGTACAATCAACATTCACACAAATACTTGAATTTTAGAATTGGTGAGCGGAAAGGCTTATTGCAATAACAACAGTCGTAAAGCCAAACAAAATATCCACACTTGTTTATAGTACTGACAGTACACATAAATGAGACCATACTTTACCACTCGTTTAAGAATGATATAGTTTAACTGCTGGGTTGTGTGATATTAAGCAAATATTCAACTGATTCCGTGTATTCAATTATTAATTATTGTAACTAAAATAGATTGTTAATGCGTTACCGTTAAATATGAGTATTACATGCAACATATTTGATCTCGTAACAAAGTAACCCAGTTAAGGATAGCTTCTGACGCACTTTAAACTGTATGACATGTATATGTATACTAAATCCTGGAAACAACACAAAGTATTATATGTATGTTCCATGTTGTTGATTTACAACATTAATGCGAGAATATACGATTTTAATTTCAAAATTTGATTCTCAATAATAAACCAACTTATGAATATGAATGAGGGACATAACTTAAATTTGTGAACTATATCATAGTTGTAACAGTAATCAAATAATGTTTACTTCAATTCAATTTTCGCCAATACCGACTTGTTTACCAGTTTTTGATTTTAAACCAGCAAGTGTTTCTTCGTATTTGAAGTAGACCAAAAATAGCATCTATGTGTTGATACAAACAATTTTCATGGAAAAATGGAAGTTTCCCAATAGTCTGCATATCTGTTGTACATGGATGAGATGTAAACTGTGCATACTATCATTTATATTGTGAATGTATATTAAATTTAAATTTAGAATACACTAGGTTTCAAATTCTGAATAATGTAATGACTTTATTGTAAGTAAACAGAGTATGTGTTTAATGGAATATTAGTTTAATTATAAAGTCTAATCCTAGCAATTGGTATTGTATCACCCTTTACTAAACGCAATGTTAATAATTCACCCAAACATAATTCAAAAAGCGCATAACGCTGACATGACAGATCATTTAAATCGAGTTACAGATGTTTTAACAACCAATCCACACAACTTTGTTTTACTACATGAATTGCAGAACAATGGCATTGCCGCCATTCACGGCCTACTATATGCTTATACTATCTTGCATTATGTAAACAGGAAGGAATTAAGTTGATATTTGAATTCAGTTTCTTTGTATTGTGAATGTTATTATGTTGCTCAGGAACATTTGTTTGTGCAACAACTGTGATTAATTCAGTATAGAACCATGCGTGTTTTGCTCTTTTTTTCAAGCCTGATAATTTTATAACTTCACTAAGGCTCTATTTGTCATTGTCGACTCTGGTACTACTTAAAAGTACCCCGGTAATATTTATATATATATATACAGTCTACTCTCGTTGTCTCGAAATCGGATATATCGATTTTCTCGATATGCCGAAGTAAGCTCAATGTCCCAGCTTTTTTCCTTCTTTATCTCTATTAATAAACATCCTATATCTCGATTTTCGTTACGTCGAATAATTTAATATCTCGATATATAAATTTGTCCCGTGTACCGACTTTACATGTATTTATCGTGGTTTATCTCGAAATGCGAAGAACTGTCCCAGTGTCGGCAAAGGTGAGAACAAATTTTCTTTAATACTTCACTGTCCCGCTTAGCACGGCTGCTCCCGATACTGTGCGGTAGATAATTGATTGGTTATTGCATCAATGACCACACGTGTCTAATGTCGTTAGCCATTAACACTTGAGTAAGGCCTGCCACTTTTACTTCAATTAACTGCAATTAACAAACAGCCCGCCGAAAGGCCGAAAGACTAATTGTTTTTACAAACAACATTCCAAAATGCGTTGAGTTATATTTTTGCGTACATAAACCGTCGCAGATTTGCAGAATGTTGTTCTATCTTTGAACTCTAACAGCCATTATCATGGCTTGAGTTGTCGGTCGAGCAATCCAGAGAAGGACCCGGTATTCAACCCGGGGGGATATCTGGATCGGCCAAGAGGGGGTCTAAGCGAAAACCTGAAGTTAAGTCGTTCAAGGAAAAGTACGCGACCACCATAGAGGTCGAGAAAGGCCTCAAGACCAAGAACAAGATAGCAGAAGAGTTTGGCATCCCGCCAAATACGCTCACAACGTGGATCAAGAAAAAGGGCGAGATTAAGGCGAAATTCCCGACCGGCGATCTCGAGCCAACAAGAAAAAAGGGGCGGGCGGCAAATTTCCGGATATAATCTAATCGGATATCTCGAACTCTCTTTATCTCAAATTTTTTCTTGATCCCACCGACTTCTAGATAACTAGAGTAGACTGTATTATATACAACAGTTTTCTCTCACTCTCTCTCTCTCTTTCTCTCTCTCTCTCTCTCTGTATATATATGTTCAATCTGCGCCAATATATATTTGGTTATTTTGGTGTTTCGTTGTACTTGATTCGATTCAATTTATTTGGCAGACAATANTTTACTTGTAGGTCTTTATTTTGGAAACTCACGTCGTTTGGATGTTATTAACACTATTAAATGCTGAGTCATACACATTGACATTTTTCTCTGGTAATTTAAGAAGAATATGATTAGTGCATATCCAAACATAATATCTGGTCATTACAAGCAGGTGCCATATGTCATCCAAATAAATCGGCTGGTGCAATATGTAATGGCACAAAAGCAGTTTTGAAATTATTTCAGGGTTCCAAATATGCACATACTTTTGAACATTTCGTTACACATACTGGCAATGACTTGCTAATTTAGTCATTTCCACAATCTAATAAACAGCAAATATCGCCAGGAATGGATACTTAACATGTTGATCACGCACTGTTAAATCACACATGCCACTTCAGCACTAACCAAAGTAAAGCGTTTGCCGTATTGGAAATTTCCGGTTACAGTGTTGCCATACACATGACGATATCATAGAAAGTACGAAGCAAATAAAAAATTCACAAAAGAGCGGTAAAACCAGACCCGACATATGCATTTAAACAAATTATGCGTACCGTCTTTTCTTATTCTAGACACGTTTATACAAAATTTCTTACTGAAGAAAGGCATTAAAAAAAAATGACATCGTTTCACATCTTAGTCATCTTTATGTTAGGTGTTTCTACAGTGAATATAACTATCATAATGAATGAAGAATGAATATTTGAAGACACTAAACCTAAACCTGTTATTATATTGATGCCGTACAATTTATTTCTGAACATAAACCGTATCTATAACATTTATCTTTTATTTGCGACATTTACTTAGGCTTCTAATATTAATTGATTTTTCATATACCTAAAACATTTCAATATCTACACTATCTCGTTTTCACCCACGATATCGCATTCAGGGGTGACTTCCATCATTGCAATGTCTTTGACGATTGGCTTTCGAAGAAAAGAGGCATCGTCTCAACGAACGCAGAATAACGTTGTTATAACATAACTACCTCTACTCTACTAAGAATAATATACATGTGTTTAACTCCAACCTTTACACTTTAAATGGAACCTGACACTACAATTATGTGAATACCGTACTAGACGTCGGCAAAATGGATAGTGTATTTAAGACATAGTCACTTAGATTCTACAGTATTTATGAATTGCTCATTTCCCTTTAGCATTTTGTTTAATATTCTTCTGAAGCATCTCGATGCCATCTACCATATTGCATTAGGTGATTTCTGTCATTTGACGATTGATATCCGAAGACGACAAGCATATGTCTTTTTTTGTTGTTTAAGAGATCAAGCGTGATGTGTACAATTGTACTTGAATGTGGATTGTCATTTGACAGCACGATGATAAAGATGTTTCATCTGTGAAATTTGTGTCAGCTCTTAGACCGACTTCATACACGTTTTTTTATTGCAGTAATTTTACAATTATATAGAACGCATGAAAAAGGATATGGTATGATACCGAACAATTCTAATCTATAAACAATTTATAAATAGTTTCTGGAATAAGTCAGAGATTTACCATGGAACCGGTAAACTGTGCAGCTTCTTTCAAATTCATGTGTATGTACATGCGAGCGAACGTTCGGAGATTACTAACTGTTACACTTGTAAACCTAGTACCCCAAAAGGTTTATTGTTAGAACTTTTACTAATTAAGAAACCTGTTTAGTCTTTGACATTCTAAACAAGGAATACACACATATCATATTGGCTCGTTTTGTTTTATAAAGATTTATTTATATATCTGTGGCATACATTGATTGGTATTAAAATAACATGCACCATTTCTTTTCCCTACCTGAACTGTGCTGGTTAACCATAACCATACACCAGTTTGTAAGTTTGTCACTCAACATGCCCTTTTAAAATAACTTACCACAAACAACCACAATGAAGAGATGACAATGTGGATGTAAAATCTGTATCCTTACCTCGGATGTCAAGGCTACACTTGAATGTTAAAGTTCAAATTTTGCCATAAACAGCTTTTACGGGCATTTACTGTTATTCATCTTGTGATTACAAATTAGTTTACGGATAAGGGATTATGACGGATTACAACATTTATGCTTAAAGGGACTTTGTGAATTACAGGATCCCCAAAGGGGTGATTTTTCGAAAAAATCATATATCATTGGTTACATTCATGTCTAGTTAATTTTGCCTATTTTTATGACGTATTTAGCACTGCTTGAAGTCCGAATATTATGGTCATGATGAATGAACTTGTGCAGTTAAATATGAAACAGATAGTAACATATAGATTACAATTAACAATCTAAATTCTTAATTTAAAATTGTGTCGGACAAAATGCATAATCACACATGACCAAAACTAAACGAAGATTGTACTGAACTAAGATGTTTAGTGAATTTTCGTCGCTTTAAACGGGACTGTACGATTTTGTCAAATATTTATGATTTTTTTTAAATGTGTTAAAAATTAGTATACATATATTTCAATATAAATTAAAATAAAAGTTAAGAAAAACATGTGTCGAAAAATGCGAAATAAGCCAGATATTTAAATCTGAAAGCTTAAATGGCTGGAAGCCAAATAAGCCAGCATGTATATCATGCATGTACGATGTGAATCTAAATTTAGTTTTACGGATCAAGCCGACTGTTGACGAATGCGCAGAGTAGTTGATTTGTTTCAAAATGGCGCAGCCCATGGATTTAATCAAGCGTAAATCTAGCAGACGAAAAAACCAGATAAGACGGATAACGCTAAAAAATACGACACAAAACCAACAAAGAGTGTATATAGGCTCATGTATAGAAAGTTCTTTGTGTAGTTCGGGAAATCACGATTAATACCGGAATTATCCGTAACTCTCCGATGCTAATAAAAAGACGAATGCTTCGGTTATTGTAGGATAAAATGTACGAAATATCTTCGTCACAATCGGCTCGGGGCGCTAATTTGTTTTTGCTGCATTTTATGAAATTCGTCTTCAATGTAAAAAACATCTTGCCTNATTAAGAAACCTGTTTAGTCTGTGACATTCTAAACAAGGAATACACACATATCATATTGGCTCGTTTTGTTTTATAAAGCTTTATTTATATATTTATGGCATACATTGATTGGTATTAAAATAACATGCACCTTTTCTTTTCCCTACCTGAACTGTGCTACTTAACCATAACCATACAACAGTTTGTAAGTGTGTCACTCATCATGCCCTTTTAGAATAACTTACCACAAACAACTACAATGAAGAGATGACAATGTGAGTGTAAAATCTGTATCCTTACCTCGGATGTCAAGGCTACACTTACATGTTAAAGTTCAAATTTTGCCATAAACAGCTTTTACGGGCATTTACTGTTATTCATCTTGTGATTAAAAATTAGTCTACGGATGAGGGATTATGACGGATTACAACATTTATGCTTAAAGGGACGTTGTGAATTACAGGAGCCCCAAAGGGGTGATTAAAAAAAAAAAAAACATATGTCATTGGTTACATTCATGTCTAGTTAATTTTACCTATTTTTATGAAGTATTTAGCACTGCTTGAAGTCCGAATCTTATGGTCATGATGAATGAACTTGTGCAGTTAAATATGAAACAGGTAGTAACATATAGATTTCAATTAACAATCTTTTTTCTTAATTTAAAATTGTGTCGGACATAATGCATAATCACACATGACCAAAACTAAACGCATATTGTACTGCATTAAGATGTTTAGTGAATTTTTGTCGCTTAAGTTAAACCTGAAATGAATACCGTATTACATTTCAGAACATTATCAAGACATCAAAAAAGGATATAATTTATGAACTCAATATGTAAAATTATATTTTGGAACCGGTAGCGTAGATGGCGATCTTTATTCATTGCCTATAGGATGGTATTTCAAGTAAAGTTGAATGTAGGTCTTAGGCGTCGAGGCAAGGTCAGAAATGGAAGAATGGGTCGATCAAGATTATTCAAAATATCCTAATTTTGTTTCAAATCTAAATTTTTTAAGTGCTAGTAGTTATTTGTAATGAGCATTTTATTAATTGTTAATTATTTGTTTGGGGTCGTAGATTCTCTTTTTGCAAAAAAGGACTCCATGCCCTTCACACGATCATTGTCCTAAACAACATTACTCGTTTCATAACATTTGCACACCTGAACTTGGTAATTAACCCGATGTAACACCGAACTACTTAAAAAGTTATAAACACAAATCGTTAAAAAACTGTATATGAACGGATTATTGTGTCTTAGTGTCAATCTCTCTTCTATTGAGATGTTTATGTTTTGAATCTGATCACACATTTGGATGCTGTCCTGGCAATCCGTTACGGCATTGGACACCGGGTATAATGGAACCATAACAGCATTATTACATGTAGAACACGGTTCAACTATCAGGGGGTTGTCTATCTGTGTTAGGTGTGTTTCAGATACTTGAAATACACATACGTGTACATGATATTGCATATTCTTTACACATACGAACAAATAGGTTCTCATTTTTTTTGATTTTGAAAATGACATTTATTTTCCTGTAATGTTTAATACATTGCCATCCCTTTCAAAAGGGTTCCAACCTTCAAACATGGTATGTACTTAACACACGCGTGTTTATTTGCGTTTCGAATATGTTGCATGTTTATCTTATTTTCTCCTCGGGTGATATGTTTGTAAGCATAGTCATAATTCGGAAACATCGTTTGCACTTTCCACTGGAATTTTAAGGTGAAAATTCAAAGATTAAGGCATTATCTCTATTCTGTATTTCTTTACAATTGACACTCTTTTTCAAATCAGTTTTTATGAACCCACGTCTGCTGCATGGTATTAATATCTAAACATTCATTATGAAATACACTTATTCACTCATACACAAACACGTAATTTATATAGTTGTGTATCATGTTTAAACCTATTTTGTTACTAAGGTAACAGGGACGGGATCAAATATTTTAATGTATCACTAAATACATTAAAGATAAAAATTGTTATATAAAACAAACCTTTCGTAATAGTATGCGTGTCGATTGTATAGTTCGACAATAACACACGGCTGAGCTGGGCCGATTATAGACGGCCGGCCCAGATCTGCCGTGTGTTATCGTTTATATTACACATCATTCTATCTTGTTCATTCACTTAAATGTATTACTGAACCAGCTTTCCGTACTTATATTACCATTCAACTGATAACGAAATTTATGACGTAAATCGTGTAACGTAATTTATGTGACGAAACACACCCGTTTAAGCTTGACTCTTTGGAGTTTAGTGACAACAATTAGAACGTTGTGGTTTATTTAACAGTAAATTATTTATTTAAAAAAGCATTGAGTGAATCCAAAACGTATTTCGGATTGTGTGTTTGCAATGTATGATTGGAAACTTCAATAGGAATAAAATAAATCACTCCAAGCAGGCATTCGATTTCGTAAAACGTTTTAAAAATGTGTAGTTTTAAATAAATTAAGATACAATCTTTATTAAAGGCATGGAATAACAGACAATTGAAGTGCATATTATTGAAATTATATTATTAAAAGCAGTCCATCAAACTGTTCATTGGTGTAAGCGTGTCGTTTAATGAATGTTGATGTTGGATGAATTCTGTTAAACTTAAAGCTCAAATATTGTCATCAATCTAATCTACGGTAAAGTTTCAAATGCAATCGATATTGTTTCATTATTGCAATTGTGTGCTACGTTTAATTATTGTTCTTTTCGTTGATTTGTGGATTAATTTTATCAAAACCGGTTACATAATACTAATGTGGAAGTCATTTTTTTCAGTTGATATCGCGCGATCCGATTATTTTCAGATTTAAAATCGGCCCGGCTAAGCGGGCCAATATAATTTATATTGGCCCGCTAGATACGAATAACGGCCCGCTCGTGACGTCATTTTGTTACTATTTATAGTAACGATATGTAATATTCTATTATAAAATATACACAGTGTTATATAAAGCCTACCTTTCGTTATAGTATGCACGTCAACCACAAAGTTTATCAATTCATGAAAACCGTTTGAATCTGGTATCTGTATATTGAATTTCTAATAAAACATACCCTATTTCTCAATTAAATAACCTTCTTTACAATAAGTGTAAGTTGAAGTAGTTCATTCTTCAGAACAGAAAATTATAGATTTTAGAATATAGTTCAAAGCACATCAATTTATATCGTGACATTATGTCCATATAGAGTTATTGGAAAATAGATTTCAAACAGAATGTTGTTTCGCATTGAGGAATTATATATGAAACGTTTCTATACAGTACCATTTGTGAAGGTAGTGTGAACAAATTAAACGATCAGTTCTCTTAAATAGCGTTGGTAGCGTTTAACATCATTTATCAATGAATAATATTATTCATAATTTACATTACAATATAAGGGCAGACATTTTTTCCTTTACGATACGCTAAAACTGCCATTTATATAGTGAACTGCAATGTTCCATTTACAATGTTCCGATTCCAGCCATTGATCTACCACACGTTTGCTTAAACATCAAGGTTTTGTAGAGTGATCCGGCCACGTAACTGTCATGAAAAATAGGACTAAATAATAGTTGTCGAAAACAAATCACCATTATTTTTTGATAATTAAAATGTTCGGCTGCGACAGATCAGTGTTTAAAACAAAAATATATAAACTTACCGTTTGATTGATAGATTTGTTAAACATGAACACAATCAACGATAACAAAGTACTTTTTATTTAATGACATTTTTCTGTATGGAATATCCGATTATGTAAACGTATTTTAAATACTACATGTACGTATTTGTATCAACCAAAATGATTCGTATTCAAAATATATATATATTTTATATGACGTTTGAGACATTAATTCAATTTAAAATTATTGAATCACTCTATCATTTATTCACTCTTATGCTAAGAACATGTTTTAATTCAAATACATATGCTGATAATCATCGTCGACATGGCTTCTGATAAACACTGTCTGTTCTATATGGTGACTGATTTCTGTCAAATCAATGTGTTGAGTTGGCGGGCTTGAAAAATGAAAACTATACAACACACCAGACCGACAAATATTCGGTCCGATAAAAAGGTTGTTTAAGCGCACGTCAAAGTAGCCATCATTCCAGACGGATAAATCAGGGCTTACAATACTCCATAAAAAATGAGAACAAAAATGAGAATTGTTTGCCTTTACTATCTTGTTCATCCTCATCATCTCTAAAAGCAATTTCTAGTTGATACTGTTTGATTGAAAACCGGCGGGGCTGTACTAGTCATAAATACAACATAATACTCAAATACAGACATACAATATACTTGAATACTATGAATAATTTGATGAGGTTTATGATGCAATTATCTCTAGGATATGGCGTTTTCTACTAGATGTACATATATATTACAAATTAATTAAGCCAAACACTTGTAAATTATTGTCAATTCAGTGCTTAGACTTTATCTGTTGCCATTATTTTACACTTCACCAGAAAAGCCGAGACGTGCGTCTCTTTGATTAATTTAATTGTTTTCAAAATATCTTAGATAAAAAATTATAAAGTGTATGTTTGTTAGTAAATGTATATTTGAATAAAATATTCATGTGATCAGCTTATCTGTTGTGTTGTTTTTATTGTCTGCACTGATAAGGTAATACAATCGAGCAAACCGCAGCCGCTTATCACAATGCTTACAACTGCAATAGCCGGCGACGCTGTGTATTACATACAAAGGCCCTTCGAAATGTTAATGTTTGCGTTGATCGGCCGAATTTTATCTTAATAACATATCACCGATGACCAGCTCAGGCAATTTATGTTAACGAAAGCATAATTAAAATAATTAAATAACATTGCAACACTCATCTAGCTATCTATTGAAGTATTTTATAAACTGATTTTCACACTTTAGCAATTTAAAAATGAAGACAGAAACATTCGACTCTTATTCCAAACGAAAAATATAAATGACAGAAAACGAACGTAAGCGGCCTTATCCTTCCAGAAATTAAGTATTGTTTATTGGAATGTGTCATAAACACATGATGTAACAGAGAACACACAAATACGCATTAAAATATAATAAACATAAATAAACCAAACCAACCAGGATATTAAAGCATATGCAACGAACGTTAGCGGCAACAAATGTACGTTAAGTTTTGATAAGAACATACAAGCATATTGAATGATACTTTTTTCATAATTGTGTGAACATTTGTTTGTTTCGGTTTACTTTAAAATAAACCGGTCAGTATAAAAGAAGTGTGTATGATTCATTGCTTGAAATCTCTCCGCGTGTTCACGACGACACTTTGAGGGGACTTTTTACTATTTTAGGTTAATCGGTTTGTGCTTTTCAACTCCTTTCATCCGGAGCATACGAAGTATTGTTATCAACTTACTTTTACGTGTTTAAACACATACTGAACTGTAAACATCCTGGTTATATGATAATGAATGGTGTGTGCTTATGGTTTTAGAGTTTGCTTAAATTCCAAAACAATTGCTAATGTTCCGACCGTCATTGTTTTTTTCCTAATAAAATGCTATGGCAAATGGAATGCACTTTATGTGTCTGGTTTGATTTTTCCTCACTTCCCTGAAATAAATCACTTTCTAAATGGCTATCTTTACGTTACCGTGGTCAAGTGAGTCCTGTAGATAAAATTGTTAATTTCCTAGTTTATAACAGTTAAGTCCTAGAGTGATAAGTCTGATTAAACAGTATGCGTTTGGACATATTGAAGTGAGTTACCATCCTTCACTCAGAAAGTTTACAAACAAGATTTATTGATCGTCTACCTAATATTAACGAGGTCGTAGTGAATACAAATTAAAAGTGTGTTATTTACATCATCTTATCTTCCCATACGATACCAACAATGATTGACAAAGGCGAATCAATTTACGATTAATATATTTTAACAGTTATCCAACGTTGGTGAAAACACAGGTTTGCTTGCAGCTCGTGATTATAGTTATATTCGTTTAAATAGACCGTCCTTTTTTTAAATTAACAAAAAGGAGCACAAACAGTACATGCCGTAGGCAAACTGATTTATTGCAATGCAACTTAACAGCAAACTGTTGTTCCATCACAAGCTATTAAAATATCCTGTTTGATTTATGTCTTAGAATAACCTACGGTTTATTACTTTGAACGCTCTTTCAACCGTTAAATAAATCACGTGTGAGACATGTTCGAATTATGAACATTTCTCGCGGACATTAATAGTATTTTCAAGCAAAGAACCATTAGGGTTGCTTTGTGTAGTTTTTTTTCCTGTAAATGGGAACAGTTGGCAATCGATAATGTGATGCCATTAATAGCCTAAAGTATAAACGCCAGACCCGGCATGGTTTTGAAATATATTGGTGTGTATTTATTATTACGGCTGATTGTGTTTGCTAAATGTTGTTGATACATCGACAACAATTATTCGAAAATCTTGAATGTTTTTTTTTTCCTTTTCCTTTTTCATACGGATGTGACATGTTTTTTTTGTTTTTTTTGTTTCAACAGTTCTTGGCAAAATGAGAACGCATTTATTTTATATGCATTCTACTTTACACTAGATAAACATGTTAAAATTGAGTTTAGTATTATGGTAGTGTCAGGACAATATTGATAGCTCGGTAAACTAATTTGATATGACACATGTGGTGTGTTATTCAAAACACAAAAAGCGAAATATAAGTCAATCGGGTTGTCCAGGACGTAAAATAAGACGTGCCACTCCCGACAAAATAGCAATAAGAATTGTCCATTTACAATGCTGACATAAGATTGCAATGTCAGAACAAGTAAGATGTCAAATATTTCACGGGAGAGATTTAACATTAAAGCAGACAAATAAATGGCATCCATTTCGTTCGCTACAATTTGTATGTGTAAAACATGTTATTAATGGCTGCGTTTGGTATTCGGAAGCTGATACACAGTTTCATGTGCATAATCATATGCACAAGGTCCTAGGTAAGAAATACGTGTCGAGACTAGGAAATGAATATTCTAAAAAACATAGACGCCTGGTATAGATTTTCGCCATTGACCTGACACGTGTGAGCATAATTGCCATTTATTACACGCTTGAATTGTTTCATATATAAATACGCGTTTTGTTCGAGGACATCTTATACGGATTTAATGACAACGTGACCGAAACCATTATTTTGTGGTTATTCATTTTCCCATTGCAATCGATTGCAGTAAATAAGATCATACACTCAGCGGTATCTAGTATGTAACAATGTCCAGTAATACAAATTCGGGCTAGGTTGTATGTAAAAATGCAGAAACCATATAAATATACGTATATTAAACAAAACCAAAGAACACATGGCAGTCCTAACACATATTGAGTATTCCATATTGTTATAAAGGTCGTTGAATTTTCCGCAAGTGGAGTGATGTACAAGTAATGGTATGTGCCAATCCTCATTATCTTTATTCCGTACATTTTATACAAGAATGTGTGACATGAACATGAAGCATATGTACTTGAGATAATTCCTAATGTCAAACTTCTTTTATCGGCCAGCCTTAGTCTGAACGGTTGTCATTGAACATACGTTCTGACAAGATTTATTGATTCACAATTCAGAAAGCTATTCCTTATTTGGAAGACATGTTTACATAAGAGTAATTTGTCTTATGAGCAAAACTGCTTCTTAGACATAATCCAATGTGAACATGGTCATAAATTCCATTAAATGAAATTAATTTTATTCACGGAATCATATGTATATATATTGACCCTTTCACAATAGTTTATTTTATAGTTGTGTTAAAACTACTACGATTACTTATAATTGACATTTCTCTGTCATGACTCCATTAACAGAATAGCCTAACCTGAAATCGGAAAATAATGGCTCTCGCTTTCATTCAAACATGTTTGGATTGTATTTTTACCCTCGTTTAAACTGTTGATGAAATTTGTCAAACATGACAGTAAATTTGAAAAATTTGATTACGCATACCAATGTCACATTCTAGGCATGCTGTAACAAGATTTAAAAATCCTAAGGGAAATGAATTTGTTTTGATGTGTGTAGATTTGTGGACATTAGCGGCAGTTTATTTAGTTTCGCACACATATTCCAGTGTCGTTTTGCACTTGGATAAATAATCTGTAAAGGGCTGCACATGAACAAATTAATATAATAGCGTATTATAAACCATATTATATAATGATTATATTTACGTGACCATTATTGCAGTAGAGAGAACTTTTAGTTCAACAAATACATATACATATATATACAGTTGAAATGGACCTTTATGGTCCTTGTTCAACATGATGTTATATCTGCATAAATTTTAATTTGGCGANGAAGTTAAGTTGAAGTGAAGTTGAAGTGAAGTTGAAGTGAAGTTGAAGTGAAGTTGAAGTGAAGTTGAAGTGAAGTTGAAGTGAAGTTGAAGTGAAGTTGAAGTGAAGTTGAAATGAAGTTGAAGTGAAGTTGAAGTGAATTAAATTACAAAGATGGATGATGTACACTTGACTGAAAGAGAACAAAGGCTACGACGGAGAGAGCAGCTTAAGGCAGATATTGCCCAGAAAGAAAGAGAATTTTACAATAGAGTTTATGCGCACTGCTAATTTGTTTGTGCGAAGGTTATAAATCGGACATTGTGTATTGCATACTACAGGTAGTAGTTGGTAAAGAAAACGTTGACAAGTGGTAGAACAATCATTGCGGGATAACAAGAAATTTCCTTTTACGTGGAAAAACAAAACAACAAACAAAACTTGCGTCGTTTTAAACTTGTTTTAAAGCGGACAATTGTTTTGCTTCAATAGGGAAAAAAATATTCATAAACATAGAGTACAATATTAATTCAAATTTTAATTTTTATAGGAACTTAAAATAAAATAGAGTGCAATAAGTAAAAAAAATAAATAAAACAAATTGTATTAAATGGTGTTAGTAGTATTTGTTAGTAAGGCTACACGTAACCATTAATGACTATATACTCACTACGAAGATAGACTATATCAACTAAATATATGTGGCATCTTGATGATAACAAGATTATTAAATTATCACCCTATGACACTTGTTCAACATGATGTTATATCTGCATAAATTTTAATTTGGCGACAATCAGTGCTTAAATACATATCACGATGCAATATTCATATCAGTGTATTTACAAATTTGCTAATCGAGAATGTTCATATAAATATGGTGTGCATATGTACACTATACTATATTTATAAAGAATTTCATTAATAAGAATTACATCATACTTACATGAAAATCATATGAATTACATTATTCATCTTTTATCATAGAATGATTGAAAACATAAGTACAATAAATCAATACAATGTTGTTATATCTATGATATCTACGTAATCTCTATAATTATAATGATGCATGCATGAAAACGTTACACTAACCATTTATATACTCATTTTGAACCGTAAAAAATCTTAATTGCAATAAACAATATAAAAATGAATGCATTGTATAATGTGCTTTTCTCAATTCGAAAGCTTTGCTTACATATACAGCTAGGTTTCGTAATATTTCACAATTATCATTTGTAATCAGCTCGACTGTTTTAAAAATATTTTGTCTATGACGGTGATACTGCTCCTCGTACGCTATCATATAACTTACACTCAAAAAGAAAATGAAATTCGTCCACTAATTTATTACATTTGTTACATAGTCTTTGTTCCCTTGGCGTTCTATTTCATCTACGTGTTTCAATATTTAATCTATGTGATGACATTCGTAACTATGTAAGAGCATTTCTATAGAATTTTACATTTACATGTTTTAGATATGGTTGAAATTCAAAATTACAGAAAGTGTTATAGAATATCGCTCTAGATGAATTTTTCAATCTGCTATACTAGTCCTGTACAAATATGTCCTTAACACGTTGTTTGAATACACTTATAAACTGGCTATTGTTTCCAACACTCTGTTGCAGCCATTCATGATAAAACCTAATCTACCCAACGTATCTTTAACAAGTGAAGCCCAGTTTCACTTACATGGGTTATAATCAATAACATTTAGCATAGTATTGTAAATACAAGACACATATTTTCTATCACTACAACCAGTGATCTTCAACCAATATTAACAATACAAACAAGCATCTGGGAATGTAAATCCATTCGGCCAAGATCACCATAAATAAAATCAGTCGAAAGTATTGAAACGAGTTAGATCGTGAAAATAACAACATATGGGGAGAGGAAATGGGTATCACAGAACATAGCACAATATATTATATTATTGCAAAATAATAATAATTTGACTCAATTGTAATTACTGTTACGTTGTGTATTGTATTTGTATTTGGGATTATACTTACTTAATTAAAGCATATCAGCTATTTTGTTTGATTCTATCAAATGAGGTACATATAAACAATTATTCTTACGCGTACACATATTCCACGTTAGCGTCTAACATGAACATACGAGCAAACCTACCATTTCAGTTCAAAACTTTCAAAAACAAATTAAAAAGATAAGAAGTATGACCAAGTTACACAGCTTCTTCCAAATAAAATCTTGTTCATTCAGGTGTAAATGACTAACACAAGTGAAATAAGCATTCACTTCTACAATGTATCATGGCTCTGATAAAGTTATTTTTCAAGTGTATACTTTGTGCCGCATTAAATATGAAGAACAGAAGAAGAAGAACAATTATTTGATTTTCGAAAATCGATCACTGTACAACTGATGACATTACAAACCTATGACAAGGCATTCAACACAATTAATTATAGTTATAATTGTAATTATATGATAGTACTAGAATATGTACGGTGATTGTACAATTCACATATTCACAATGTATACATATTAAGTGCTCTGAAACTCGTTGACACTATACTTTAAGTCAGAACTTAAACACACACTCCGTTTGCATAACAACCCCACTTTTAATTACGATCTCACATTTTAAGTGTCTAAACATGCTGCTAGTCGCGTTATCGGTGTATAGGAGACGCCCCATTCCAGAGTTTACCCAGAATCGTTTGTGACCAGTCGCTTACAAAGAGGAGGTCGGTGTTTAGGTGTAGCGTGGGATCATACTTAAGACCACCTGTCTGACGGCAGGTTCGATTCATCCGCTTGCAGTCGTTACCGATTAATCAGAATGCAAATTGGAAACTCATATCGTAACGATACATACAGTCATGACTGCCAGATTTGTTTTTGACGAGATATAATCAGCTTTCACGCAGGATATTTTTTAAACAAAATGTTGCTTTTGAAATTTGAAAAAACAGTTATACTCACGAGAACGGTCGTCAAGACAGGCAATTGTTCATGAATGGCATATAATGGTGTTACACTACCACCTATGAAACATCAAAACAACGCGTCTTTTGTATATGGCATAGGCTTTCAACTAGATTGGAGAACCAGCTAAATCCGCAGTATAAATGTTATTGAAAACATCTGAAAGTCTATTAACTCTCAGTAGAACATCATATTTGTATAATTGCACATCACGACTGTGCTTTGTTTTCAAAATTAATCTTGTGTCATGATGGAAAATATTAACATATATCGAGCCTAACAATACATTGTTATGTTGGTGTAAACATGTGTCAATTGTCCTAACATAATAAAGATGTCGATATCCGGTTATTTTTGACAACAATGTGATTAATAAAGAGAGTTTTGTGCAGCCAGTATGTGCAATGTTTTGGCTGCTAGGATTTAATAACGATAATGGTCAAATGTGAATGCCTGAACATAGTTAAAGCGTTGTTATATTCAGATGTTAACGGAAACTACTGGCTTGGATATTAAATTGGTTATAAAATGTTTTCTAAAAGGATTGTCGTTGTCATGCGATATTTTAATATTTATTTGTTCTGTCTGTACATAAAAACTCTTTATTACACGTGCGATAGTTTCAGTCGATATGGGTAAGCGCAGAAAGAATATGTTTAAATATAATTATTTAATAAGCATGGCGTGTTAATTGTATAATAAGGAAAGACACTTTTTGTTTACTGTGTAACGAGCTGTTTTCCTATACTATATGTTTAAGGTCGATCGCATGCGTAACACATCTCAAGTATGGTCTTTGGGCGTACGTGTATGGTAGATGGAAGCAGAATACAGTTTATCCGTATATATCTTCGATGTATTTAGAGTCTTCAGAGAATTGTAAGCTTTTTTTCATTGTAGGTGAATATATGCGTGTTTGGTTGTTATTTTTTTACCGAGCATGTTGATCGGATAGCCTTTCAAGCATTTGATTCCCCCAGTGTTTTGTATTGGTCATTGTAGTGACACCATATTTAATCATTTTGTTAATCAGTATTGATTTGAATTATATTTTCCTATATTATATAGCGTCACCTCCCCGCGAAAATGGCCAATCTCAGTTTTGGCGCGAAAACGTGTTTTTACATTTTTGCAAAGGTGAAAACAGCCCGCTTCTCCCGCGAAGAATTCCAAAGTCCTATCCAATCGGGTTACAAAGTTATACCCATGTGAATGTGTGAACATTTCCAAAGTAAATGGGCGGATGAAAAAAATTTGAGAAAATTGTCTAACTCAAGCGCTTTAAGCTTGAGTCAAAGCTTGAGCTAGACAATTTTCTTATTTTTTTCACACGTCACTTTAAACTTTATGACACATGTAGGGACATTTAAAAAGTCATCATGCACAGTTTTAGCTTCATTCTGTAATTTTTAAAGAAAATATGAAGTTTTTTCCTTCTCCTGAAAACTTGTAAATATTGAGGTTGGCCATTTTCGCGGGGAGGTGACGATAGGTCATTAACATTTTCCTCACATAACAGAAAACGGATGGTTACAAGTATTTTTGTCCCGACACTAATTCTGGATGTTGTTTTTCTTATAGATAATGGATTAAAAACTCAAATTAGTATGTACTTCCTGTGCGGAAAATGTTTACCCCGTTCGTAGCATGTATACTATATTATAGTCTTCGAAATTTGATGGATACGGAAAATTTCTTTCAATATGTGTAACACGTACTGCTTAATAAAACCTGCAAACACAATAACAAAGTATAGTTAAAATTTCGGGCTTTTAGCAATTTCCTCTGGTAATGCTTACTTGAATAATAAGATGTCAAACAAGAAAGAAGTAATTTATTTTGCGGATGCGAAGTAAAATCAGATCAATTAAAAGGCACCCAATTTGCCGTACCATTTCTCCTATTCAGCATACTGTTATTAACGGTTGCTTTTGTGTTTGTAGCTGAGATAAATTGGAGTGCGCTTATTTACAGTCATTCGGTCCTAGACTTATGGAATCGACTAATACCACAGTCGTTGTTTTGTCTCATAGTAATGGCATTGTAAGCTCTTATTTTGAGAAAGGATCCATTATTGTTAGGATACAATAAGTCCTAAATAATAGATGCTATGTTTTCATTACGAAATTTAATGTCTAAAAGAGAGAGAGACGAATTTCTAATTATAAGTTCTTTTATTGAGATGATAGTTCGTCCTTCGTTGTCAAAGATGATAATGAATTCAACTGTTTGTGTTTCTGTGGTTGGTGTTGTGGGTGCGAAGGTGACCGATTAATCCAATCCTGGCATGGAACCCCCTTTCACATTTCGGGCAGGATGGTCCAGTTGGGGATGCATGAGACGCTTCCCTCTCCTTTCGCTTGGCTATCTTTTGCTTGGCAGGGCAGACACGATGCTGCTCGTGTTTTTTTGGCTACGACCTTTTCTTGAGAAACTATTGTCTTATTATGCATTAGGTTTCATAATAAGGTTTTAATACATGTATCTCCTGTGTATGTGATACATTCTCCTAATATGTTTTTTAAAACTTATAATTAAATGTGTTTACCTCATAATATTGATTTTTTCTTTAACATTTATATTTATCTTTTCTTGTTATCGATTTTAGTTAAAAACAACATTCACAGCGAATACACGCTTAATCAAAGCTGATTTTACTTTTATATGTTCTATTTAAACCAAACTACAACACAGGCAAATTCCTTATATGATAATTGACTGAGTATGTCCATAACATTATTTTTAATACAAAATCAATCAAATGTTTCTCCCTTGACTACCATTTATGTGATTCTTAAGTACATAACATCAAAAAATAAAGTGAACCTTAATAATTCAATGTACATAACATATTGCTTGAATGGTGTTTCGGAGCATTTAATGATCACTTAAGTGACGATTCTTTTTATAAATTTTGATTAAAATTAGCCATGTGATTGAACAGTCACATACCGCTTCGCAACTGATATGATGTGAGATTTAAAAGTAATAAACATACTGCGATATGTTCTGCGATTTTGCACATCTTTAATATCATACATCTCGTCATGGGATTTTGATCAACATTTTTGTTTAATGTGGGTGCTAAACGACCTGAGGGACATCATAATTCTCTCGCCTGTCTTCAAATAAAATTGAATTATCATGTAATGCTTAATTATGACACATCGGGGATTCCATTCTTTCTTAACGAACTATTAGAGAGAGAAAATTCAATGATAACGAACGCTTTGCTTAAATCCAGAATGACGTCGTATATGTCACGAAAACAAGGCACAATGTTTAACTAGAAGTACCAAGACAAGACAAATATTGTCCAATACATTATTTGCTTATGCATCATCACACACAGCTCTAAACCATATTATCTGAGAATATTTTCTGAAAACAACGTTTTTGTTTCACAAAACCATACTGTGAACTTTGTTTGAAAAGGACAAATCAACTCTTCAATGGTATTATATGCGGTATACTGCAGGTTCCGGAGTAATAGCAATAAACTCGTTTTGCATAACGTGAACATGAAAGGCCTATTCACGCATGCGCTCTACGGTTATGAAAGCATGAATTTCAGTCAAACTGGAACCGTGTATAATAAAGAAATTGCATATTTTGCTTTATTCCCAACAATTTAACTAGTATCTCTGTGAGATAAATATATGTGTGGAAGGTGGAAAAATGAATTATTGAAATGTGTATTTGTTTCGTGGAACAAATTTAGTCAATTGACTTAAAAAATTCTATTGCTGGCACAAACATCGTATCGATTAAACATAATCAGTTATTTCAAGGATTAATATGCGTAACCTAATATCTTTAGCATACAGCATAAATAGTGTTTATGTTTAAAGCGTTAGTAGTATTTATATGTAACTAATTGCAAACACTGAGGTAGATATAGTTATCAGATAACATGATTTAAGATATGTTTGTATAACCTTATTTAAGGAAACATCCCTTTGTTCCTTTAAAGCGGTATATGGGAGAAAAATGTGCCTTTAGAAAAGGTTATCCAGTATTATATTTCAATCGGAGTATAGTGTATTAAATGCTCGCATGCGGTTTCGAAAATAAAAAAGAGTTATGCAACACAACGCGCTTAGAAACTTTATTAACTTATTTTAATTTTAGTAATGTGCTAAAACATCGATTATTCATTAGATAATCGACATGTGTGCATACAGTTCATTTTGAGTTTTCTATAAATTGCATATGTATACGTGAACAATTGAAACTCAAACTGCTTGTTGATAAAAGAAAGGCCGTTTATGAAATTGAGTAGTGCATTGTTCGCCTGCCATGTTGTTCAACAGAGGGGTTTAACAGTCCAATGCAATTTGTTTTATATACAAAATAATTAGGCAGGAAGTTAAATACATCTTACCGTCCAAAATAGGAACACAATCGCGCAGAAATCAAACTCTGCAATATCTAGTCGGTGATTAATTTATGGACGTGTTTCTATACATGCGATAGCGTGTGGTGTCTTTTGATTATATCGATAAATCTAACTACGTTTCGTACCAAGCAATAGAATAGCAATCTATTTTATACAATAGATGAAGACTTTACATGATTACATTTAGTGTTGTTTCACATCGTATTGTGTACATTTAATTCCACAATAATGAATCTCTATTCAAAACTACAATCCACGTGGAAGTAAAAACAAGTCAGTACAATTCTCGTTCTGTTCGATTATAGTCTTTGTAAGGTAAAACTTGCCATGTCTCAGTATTGTTTTCCGTGGCTATTTTGTGACCATGCTCCAGTCCCGCCCTAATTTATATCTTATTAATGGTTGTTTGTTTTGTGATGTTACGACAATGCTGAGAAATAAACAGATACTTATGCGATAATCATTGATGTACTTTTCTTGTTTTGATAAAAACGAGTATAAATCGAAATTGACATTCATGTATTGAGGCATTAAGTACCTTAAATGGTAAAATAATTTCTTGTCACAACGATGCCACTTTCTTTCAGGATGTACACTACATGTGATCCAAAAAAGGTTAAACTCTTTTTTTTTTCATAATATATATGAACTTAATTGTTTCGAAGTCGCCACTAATTATTGTTTGTATATTTTTATAGAAATAATTACATACTGCAGGTAAAGTTATACTATAAATAAGAAGTTCGATTCACAATTTATAGATGTAATTTGATTTCGTTGTTTAAGGGTAACATGAAAGTTTAGAATATACTCAGTATTCTGAAAAGTTTTATGATGCCGCAAGTCTGACTCAATATGCACAACGCGTTATTATTCATCAGACTTGTCAAACCAAGAACAAGACAAAGTAACAATATTTGGCTATTGGCCATTTCCGTTAACAATGCTGACATGAAAATTGCAGTTCCACAAGTACGAAGCAATTTATTTCACGGAAGCGAGGTAGAATACATAAATCGCATCAACCTTGCTATATCGATTTCTCTAATGCCTGCTTCGAGAATCGGAATGTGGTATTCGTTAATTTTAAGATACATGTCGCACGTCCTGTTGTTTGTGTATGCATGCTCTGTCGCAGATGCATATATTTGGAGCGCAGAAATGAAAATATTATACATCAATATTGATAATTATTAAAGGTTTTTTAGCGAAAATACAATTAATTGCTAATATACCTGTTCTGTGTAATATGGTCATCTTTCATTTGGAGGTTTCTGTAAAGGCAATAGTGTTGCGTCAATAGCGGAGTATATTTAATATTATTTGCTAGTTCATGCTACTACTTCTTTTTTCTATTTTCATTAATAGTTACATAGTTTTGCTATATCAAATTCATTAAAACATACTGTATACTAGCTCTGCGGGTTAACACTTTGTATGTTTATTCGGTTCTCATATAGAGTTAGTTTTGCGCACCATGACAATCTTTTCCATATGAACCGACATGCTATAATGGTCCTTTGTTGTTGTTTTTTTGCATGAGAGGGAGCTGAAATATTTCGTATTTACAGTATCACATGCATGAACGAACAAGTTGCACACAAATTGATTACGTTTGTTTGGTTACAATACACATTTCTTTTCGTTCATATCAACATTTGGCGCAGGTGTTAAGGTTTTGGATACATACGCTATTAGAACACTACATATATCTTCATTCCCGATGGGAAAACTCAATACGTAGAACATACAATAGATATCAACCTCATATGAAGTAGGTGTGATCATAGTTGACATTCACAACGTTAAGTGTTGCGTTTATTATACTTTTTATTGGTTTATTTGTATGTGTCATCGTTGTGTTTTTGTATAAATTTATTTGAATTAGCGACAATGCTATTGACATCAATAATATATTGTGTTCAGTGCATTGCATTTGAACCGATGCAAAACATGTTGAAAACAGAAACTGCGTGTTCGTCGTCGTTCCATACACAATTGATTGCAAAAAAGAGAATTAACAACGATTTGTACAGCAAACAATTCTCTTTAATTACACATGAAAGTCAGGGGTTCAACGTTGTTTCCTATAAGTAGATGAACAAACTAGTCACACTAATGCCTATGTTTAGGGTTATCACTAAGGTATGCTCTATGCTGATGCAGACATACTTAATTAAGTATTAACTAACTCGTATTTTTTTTATTTTTTTTTACAGTAAACAGTGTTTTTATATTATACATGTACTATAAGTTGTGGGTCTAATTACACCAATAATTGCATCCACTCATTTATGTTTCACTTGCTGTTATTCATCATTAATGGCTATCAACAATGTTGTATTGAGTAATGCTATTCTTTCCCTGACAATATGTCATGATTATGTTCGCCACACTATTAATACTATACGTCTTACATGTCAGCAAATTTGGTCAACTTAATTAAGCAAACACTTATCAGATAGGAAACATTTTTTATATAACAAGATTTGAAGTTCCTACCGGAAATGAACTCGAAGTGCGGTTAGATGGTTGTGAGATAAATACAGACAACTTAGTTAACTCGTCTTAATTGTATTAGGCTAGCGAATGGATGTCAAACGTAAGGGAAACTAATAACATTCCCTGGCTGCAGAGGTCATTCTTACATTCGGTTTGTTCATTTTTGCCCTGGGTACGTTGGAATCTGTACGCAAGCTGGAAATAAGCCATTCCAAAATGTTATTCTTTGGTGTTTCGGACTTCGTTGTGATGCAGACTTTAAATAATCTGCTCTGTTTTATGATAATTATTCAACAACGGTGACCATGACAATTGTAAGATAATTATTGACAAATAATGTGTTCCGTCTTGACTTATTCTAGACACGTTTATACAAAATTGCTTACTGAATAAAGACATTGAAAAAAATTAATTTGACATCGTTTCACATCCTAGTCATCGTTATGTTATGTGTTTCTACAAGGAATATAACTATCATAATACAACTGCATTTACATGTACACATAACTTCTGAGAATGAACATTGCCAGACGCTAAACCTAAACCTGTTATTATATTGATGCCGTACAATGTGTTTCTTTACATAAAACGTATCGGTACAATTTATCTTTCATTTGTGACATTTACTTGAGCTTCTACTATTTATTGATTTTTCATATACCTAAACTATTTCAATATTTAAACTATCTCGTTTCCACCCAACATATCGCATTGAGGGGTGACTTCTAAATGTGTTTGACGATTGGCTTTCGAAGAAAAAAGGCATTGTCTTCACGAATGCAGAATAGCGTTTTTATAACATAACTACCTCTACACTACTAAGAATAATATACATGTATCTTACTCCAACCTTTACACTTTAAATGACAGACGTTTAAATTGACCCTACAATTATGTGAATACCGTACCAGACGTCGGTAAAACTGATAGTGTATTTAAGACATAGTAACTAAGATTCTACAGTATATTAATTGCTCATTTGCCTTTAACTTTGTGTTTCATATTCTTCTGAAGTATCTCGATTCCATCTTCCATATTGCATTATGTGACTTCTGTCATTTGACGATTGATCGCCGAAGACGACATAAATAAGTTTGATAGTGTTGTTTAAGAGTTCAAGCGTGATGTTTACACTTGTCTTTGAATCCGCAATGCGATTTAATAGCACGTTGATAAAGATATTTCTTCTGTGAATGATTGTGTCAGCTCTTCGACCGACTAAATATACGTTTTATTTGATTGTGGTACCTTCAATATTATACAAAACGCATGCAAAAAGGTTTTGGTTTGGTACAGACAAAATATAATCTATGTACACTTTATAAATAGTTTCTGGAAAAAATAAGAAATGCTTTATATAGATCTATATGCTCGAATAGATTTACCATTGAAACGGTTAAGGACTGTGTAGCTTCTTTCAAATGCATGTTTATATACATTCGAGCGAACGTTCTTAGATTACTAACTGTAACACTTGTTAATTTAGTACCCCAAAAGGTTTATTGTTAGATCGTTTACTAATAACATAACCTGTAAAATCTTTGACATACTAAACAAGGAATACTCACATGTCATATCGGCTCTTTTGTTTTAAAAAGCTTAATGTATAGAATTATCTTCATAAACTTACTTTAACAATTAATTTGCCATTCATTGATTGATTTTAAAATAACATGCAATATTTCGTTACCCTACCTAAACTCTGATGGTTTTGCACAGTGTCCAAAAGTCGATTTAACCATAAAACAGTTTGATTGGACTGTTAGTTTGTCATTCATTATTATTTTTAAAAATAACTTATAACTAACAACCGCCACAAGGAGACGACATTTGGAATGTAAAAGCTGTAGCCTTACATCAGAGGTCAAGGCTACATTTAGATGTAAAAGTTCAAATGTTGCCATTAACAACTTGCCCGGACAGTAACTTTGTCATTCATCATGCGATTAAACATTATTTTACGGATAACGGATTATGACGGATTACAACAGTAATGCTTACAGTGTCTGTGTAAATTACAGGAGCCCCAAATGGGCGTTCGAAAAACATATATCNAAGCCCATATAAATGTACGAATATTCACTGTTTTCTTTAAAAACTCAGTATGTCTGTAAACTGTTTCTGAGCACCACTTGCATTAACAAGAACCATTGTAGATTGATAAGTTATAACATGCAATAACATTTGATGGACCAGTTGTCTGTATTTATACTAATTTGGCACAGTACCAAGAATATAAGAACATTTTTACTGCACTAAGATGTTAAGCGAATTGTCCTCGCCTTAGTATAGCCTGAAAATAAATACCGTCTTACATTTCTGAACATAATTAAGACATACAAAAAGGATTTAATTTACAAACTCAATAACTAAAATCATATTTTGGAAGCGGTAGCGTAGATGGTGATCTATATTCATTGCCTATGAGATGGTATTCCAAGTAGTTCTGTCTATATAGAGTAATTGGAAAATCGATTTCAAACAAATTATTGTTTCGCATTGAGGAATTAAGTACAACTTTTCTATGCAGTACCATTTGTGCAGGTACTTTAAAAAGATGAAACGATGCGCTTTCATAAAAAGTGTTGATGGCATTTAAAATGATTTATAAATGTATACTATTACTATTATATATATTATTATTCATAATTAATCAAACGCAATTATATATTTAATTCTGAAAGTCTGTCAGAAAGTCGTTTTTCGTATTGCACAATAACAATATAAGGGTAGGCAGATTCTCTTGAAGATACAAAGACACTGGCGTTATAGTTAACTGTTATGTTCGTTGTGCAATGTTAAGATGCCAGCCATTGATGCGCCACAATGTTGCGTATACGGTCAGGCCAAATAACTATCATGCACAATAGGACTAAATTATAGCTTTTGATAACAAATCACAATTTAATAATTAAAATATTCGGTTGCGACGGATCATTGTTAAAAAAAATCTATAAACTTACCGTTTGATTGATAGATCTGTGTTTAACAGGAACACAATCAAAGATAATAAAGTAATACTTTAATTCATAAGATTGTTTATATGTAATAACTGATTATATAACCGTATTTTAAATACTTCTTGCAATTAATTGTGCCGACCAAAGGATTCATATTTAAAACATATCGATTTAATATGAAGTTTGAGAGTTGATTTCAATTTAACAATTCGTGAATCACTCTAGCATATTTTCACTTTTATTTTACGAATATTTTTAATTCAAATACATACGCTGATAATCATCGTCGACATTGCTTCCGACAAGCACTCTCTGTTGTCTGTGGTGGTTTATTTCTGCCATATCGTTTTTTGTGAGTTGATGGGCTTGAACAACGAAAACTATACAACACGCCATAACGACACATATTCGGTTCGATAATGAAAATTTTGTTGTTAAGGCGCACTTCAAAGAAGCCATCACTTCAGAGGGACAAATCAGAGCGTACAACACTCCATAAACATGAGCACAATAATCAGAATCGTGTGTCTTTACTATCTTGTTCATCCTCATCGTCTCTAAAAGCAATTTATAGTTGATACTGGTTGATTGAAGACCGGCGGGGAAGTATTACTTATCATTAAAACAACTTAATACTCAGATACAGACATACAATCTATTTGAATATTATGAATAATCTGACTAGGTTAATGATGCAATCGGCTCTATGATATTGCGTTTTTGTCTAGATGTACCTTTATATTGCAAATTAAATAAAAGCCAAACACTTTCATTTGTGTTGTCTTATACAATTATATAATGCAACACTTTCTCTACTGATATCGGGAGTTCAATTTTTTACTATATTAAATGTGTATACAGTTTTTTTGAATCAGTCGATTTGTCTTCAGTAAATGCTCACCTCTATTATTATTGTCCACAATATTTGTCGAATGAATATACTATGTATTGTATGATTCCAATCGAAAATGAATTGTATAAACGGAAAAGGAGAACATTCATATGTGTATAATCTCCATGTAATTTACTAGTGAAAAAATAGGTAGAGTATATCGTGGATTGATTTGATCAGCTTATCTGTTGTTTTCATTGTATTCACTGACACCGGTAATACAATCGAGCAAACCGCAGCGGATTATCACAATGCTTACAACTGCAATAGCCGGCGGGGCTGTGTGAAACATACGTAGGCGTTTTGAAATGTTAATGCTTGCGTTTAATGGCCGAATTTTATCTTAATTGCATTATCACCGATGACCAGCTCAGGCAATTTCTGCTAACGAAAGCATAATTAAATAATTTAATAACATTGCATAACTCGTCAAGCTATCTGTTGAAGTATTTTATGAACTGATTGTCACACTCAAGAAATTTAAAAATGAAGACAGAATCATTCGACTCTCATTCCTAACGAAATAGATAAATGACAGAAAACGAACTTAAGCGGCCATATCCTTACAGAAATTAAGTATTGGTAATTGGAATGTGTCATAAACACATGCTGTAATACAGAACACAAACATACGAAGTAAAATATACTATACATAAATAAATTTAACCAAACAGGATATTAAATAATATGCTACGAACGTTAGCCGCAATAAATTTACGTTCAGTTTTGATTAGAACACACAGGCACATTGAATGATACTTATTTCATGATTGTGTAAACATTTGTTTGTTTCGGTTTACTTTTAAATAAATCGGTCATTATAAAATGAGTGTGTATGATTCATTGCTTGCAATCTCTCCACGAGTTCACGACGTCACTTTGAGGGGAATTAAATCACTAAATAAGGTGAATCGGATAGTGCTTTTCAACTCATTTATCCAGAGCATATGGTGAATTGTTATCAACGTAGGTAAACGTGGTTAAACAAATAATAAATTGTAAAAGGGCTGGATACATGATACTGAATGGTTTGTGCTTATGGTTATGGAGTATGTTTAAATTCCAAAACAAATGCTAATGTTCTTACCATCATTGTGGTTTACTAACAGATTGCTATGGCAAATGGAATGCAATTTATGTGTCTGGTTTGATTATTTCTCGCTTCCGTGAAATAAATCACTGTCTATATGGCTATCTCGACGTTGCCTTTGGTCTAGTGAGTCCTGTAGACAAAGTTGTATATTTCCCCAAGTTATAGCAGTTTAGTCCTAGAGTGACAAGTCTGATTAAACAGTATGTGTTTGGACATATGGAAGTGAGTTAACATCCTTCACTCAGTAAGTTTGCAAGAACTACGGTATCTATTGATCGTCTGCATTATAATAACGAGTTCGTAGTGAATACACATTAAAATTGCGTTATTTACATTATCTTATATTCCCATACGATACCAACAGTGATTGGCAAAGGCGAATCAATTTACGATTAATATATTTCGTCGCATTTAACAGTTATCCAATTTTGGTGAAAGCACAGGTTTGCTTGCAGCTCGTGATATACAGTTACATTTTCTTTTAATTAACAAAAAGGAGAAAAAACATAACATGACGCAGGCTAACTGATTTATTGCAATGACCCTTAACACCAAACTGTTGTTCCATCACAAGCTATTAAAACACCCACTGTTTGATTTATTTCATAGAATAATCTATGATTTATTATTTTGAACGCTCTTTCAACCGTTTAATAAATCACGTTTGCAACGTGTTGGAATTATGAACTGCTCTCGCTGATTTGAATAGTATCTGCAAGCATAGAACCATTTGGGTTGCTTTGGTCTTTTGTTTCCTACCATTAAACTTGCTTTATATCAATTTTACTGTTAATTGGAACATTAAGCAATCAATAATGTGAAACCATTAAAAGCGTAAGGTATAAACGCCAGGCCCGGCATGGTTTTTGAATGCCTAGGTGTGTATTTATTATTACGGCTCATTGTGTTTGCTTAATGTGATTGATACATAGACAACAAATATTCGAGTATCTTGTATGATTTATATGTTTCTTTTTTTCATACGGATGTAACATGTTTGTTTTTTTATAGTTTCAACGATTCTTGGCATGCGAGAACGCATTCAATTTTATATGCATTCTGCGTTACACTAAATACACATGTTAGTCTTGAGTTTAGTATTATGGTAGTGTCAGGACAATATTGATATCTTGGAAAATAAACGTGATATGAAACAGTCAGACATGTTGTGCTATTCAACACACGAAAAGCGAAAGATAATTCATTCAGGTTTTCCAGGACGTAAAAGAAGACTTGCCATTCCCGAAAGAATAGCTATTAGAAGTGTCCATTTATAATGCTGACATAAGACATAAAATTGCAATGTCGAAACAAGAAAGATGTCATTTATTTCACGGGAGAGATTTAACATTAAACCAGACAAATAAATGGCATCCATTTTGTCCGTAACGATTTGTATGTGTAAAACAGTGTTATTTACGGCTGCATTTGGTACTCAGAAGCTGATACAAAGTGTCATGTCCATACGCAAAGACGTCTACTCTTCTAAATGGGGTTTCATGTGCATAAGCATATACATTAGGTCCTAGGCAGGAAAAATGTGTCAAGACTAGGAAATGAAGATTTTTAAAAAGTAGACGCCTGGTATAGATTTTCGCCCTTGACCTGACACGTGTGAGCATAACTGCCATACATTACACGCTTGAATTGTTTCATATATAAATAAGCGTTTTTGTTCGTGGACATGTAATACGAATGTAACGACAACGGAAACCAAACCATAATTTTGTCGGTTATTTATTTTCCCATTTTTATCGATTTTATTAGAGAAGCTCATACATTCAGCGGTATAGTCTGTTACTATGTCCATTAATACAATATTCGGCCAGGTTGTATGTTAAAATGCAGAATCCCTATACCTATACATATATTAAACAAAACCATGAACTCATGACAGTTTTTACATATATTGAGTATTCCGTATTGTTATAAACGGTCATTGAATTTTCCGCAAGTGGAGTGATGTACAGTGAATGTAGGTCTTTTAAAGAGAATAAATTTGTAGAGGTATACATAAGTTATCAAGCAAAGTTTGTTTTTTTGGCAATAACTGTCTAAGTGTCAATATCTCATATGTTTTATACATATATTTTGCGTTAATGATAAGAAACATTTCGAGTGCATTCAGTACTTTTTTCATATACAAAATATACATCATAATATTAAAAGACATAAACATAATACTTATACTGAACAATACATGCCACAGGTATTACAAGTCATATACGTCTTTGTATTAACGATGTCATATACTCTACCTAAATTAAAATAAGTAGCTGTCTTCAAACAATAATGAATAAGATAGTATCATCTGATTGTGTGTATCTGTTTCACTATAAAACACTTCAACTATATGTAATGAAAACAAACGGTACATTAAAGATAGTTCCAAAATTCTAAAATTTGATTTTTACTCCACGTCGCAAGAATGGTACTTGCTAAAACAAAATACCTTATTAGCCATCGATATGTTTATTTATAATACATTCATAGAAAACTCGATTACAATCTTGTCACATTAGATGTTTGATCTATAAATCTGACGTAATTAGCTCACATTCTATGAATAAATTGGCGCCGAATTGGTTTGTAATGGAATGATTACGTCCTTGATAAGAACTGATGAATATTTATCATAGATAAAATATAGCTATTGTGCATTACCGTCAAAGTTCTAACAAATAATATCGTGTTAGAAATAAACTTATATTTTGTTTTTAGAATAACACAAAACCAGAATATAGCTGAGTTTATTAAATCAACAAATTATGGTAGAACATGATTATTTCTTAAATAATCCACTTTATATACAGCTGAAGCAATAACTAACTCATTGCAAGTAAAAGAAAAACGCTTAAGCAACAACAAATTTAGCGCAATTAAACTCAAACTAAAACTAGTATTATTATATGTGTGAGGTATTCAGGGGCGAGCAAAAAGCACGGTTTAAAGAATGTTTTTTTTTGTCATAATCTATTGAACATTTCAATAGTTTCCTCTTAATACAAGCCGGTTCTGTTTGTCCTTGAGTTTGGTTAGTGTTGTTGCAAAATACCCTTCCATTTCGTTAATGTATGTTTCTGCTGGCACCTATGTATCATAAAATGAGTAACTATAATGACTCCGCGACTATTAATGTTCACAGCTCCTTAATTTTCTATCATTTTCCCATCTTTAAGAATACTTGACCTATCGTCAAACATTTAGTTCGATCAACCACGGTCAAGTATGACAATCCTCATTAATCAATTCGCAGTAATATTAGGATATTCATTTGTTTAGTAATTTAAATGAATCTTATATTTACTTAAAATTCCTTCCATATAACGGCTGCTTTCGTATTTAATTGATGACAGAAAGTGACCCATGTTTAGGTCTTCATATTTGGCCATAGCTTTACATACATTTCTAAAAATAATAATTAACAATTTCTCAGCAATTTAATTCTAAAACAGAAACTAAAAGGAAACACTTAACTATAATAAGATGCATTACGGCTTCGTTTGAAATAAAATGATCATATTAAGTATTTGCGTTGCTGTTTTAACAATTGTGCCTAATGCATGGTCAAACATAATTTACATGATGGTCTATACAATGGAACTATATGTGATTGCTATATGAACGACGGAGAATCACAACACAATACCAAATTGTGAGTGGTGGGGGGATTTGTTATGCAGTAACACAATCAATACGACTTGTCCGTTTTTCCAAGGCAAATGCCAAAAACAATTAAATGCATAGTATCCGCTCGCGAGTTGATTTGTATAACCAAACGATAAATAGCAATGATGACAGACACCCATATACTAACGTTTCGGTATAAGTTCCTTTATGTAAAAACATAATTGTGCATTAAATAAAGTATTTTATCCTCTAGCATATACCAATTGAGTATATGTACCTTTTGAACAGCTTTATATTTTCTTTTTTTAACCTTTCTGGTCTTTTGACTAAATAAATTAATATCATGAAATGGTGTTAACAGTATAATAAGCAGCCACTATGATATAAATCATGGATGTCTTACTCATCATGCTTCCCATTTGTAAAATCAGTAAATTTAATTTCTGACAACTGTGTGATAAACAAGTCACTTACTATGTATGCATTTTATTTAAAAATTATACATGAATGTAGCGAAGAATTACTTTTTATTAAGTTAAAATTATATGTGTAATACTACCATATTGAACGCTTTTATAACGTACACATACCATACATCTGTTTACGTCCTAAATTTATGATATTGCATCAATAATGAACACTTGTTACAATCTCCATCCATGATAACCATTTTCTGCTTGCATAAATGCATAGTGAGACCGATGATTATAGTAATAATATACGTTCTGTAACCATACTTGCATAATATGTTGATGTCACTATGTGTGCATTAACTGTAAGTACAACGAGTCAAACGTGCCGGCAAATTGGATTAACTTGATTATGCAAACATGTGTCACGCACGGGTATTGCCGTATAATAAGATTCGAAGTTCCTAGAGAAAGTGAATCCGATTTGAAGAAAGATGTTTGTAATATTGTTTAGGTAAAAAATGTTTATTGGTCCTAATTGGCAGACTATTTATTTTCATTTTTGCAACGTGTATTTAAAAGCATAAAAGCGCTGATACTTAAAGGTTTGCTAACATAATATAATCTTGATGGATGTCATGGATGTCACGGAACAAGTGAACAAGAAGAATACCATCAATGCAAATATTGTATCAGCTTAGTATTGGTTTAAAATTATTCACAAGACGCTGCTAGAACCAAACTATATTTGTGTTGCAACTTAATATACCATCAAGTATAAACTTAATGCTCCATTATTAGTACTTTTGATAGCTGTTAACCGTCCATGTGTTCGAGTTCCAGTAGGACACTATATCAAAACAGTATCGTACATATTATGTTCTAAAAGAACATCAAAGTTTATATCTTCTTGCTTCAAAATAAATACATGAGAAGCAATTTAAAAAAACGCGTAAAATACATAATTGTTAATAGTTTGAGAAAATTCGCCAGATATGCCTCTTTATCTACCTATTGACACACATTGGTTGCAAATACGAATTATCACAATTGTAACTGTAATCTGAACTATTAATCTTAAAAATCAGTGACGAAACCATGGAAATGTATCATTTACTATAAGCGTAGTATATGTTTTTAATCCACAAAATGTTGTTTTCGAAGCCGTTTTTTAATTTCATTGATGAATGCCAATTCAAAATGATTGCACATACTTATATAAAGCTAAAATAATATTACACAGTAGTGTGGAATCCGCATTCTTTCCACATAGAGGCCACATTTAACCCAGCCTTTTATTTATCAATTAAGTATACTACAAAATAAAGCGTTTCAGGTTCCATTATTATACCATGCTGTAAATTGCTATTTATAAACTTGTAGCAACTTTCAACAGATTCTAACTTTAAATATATGTGTTCTGAATTTTGAATACTTTAATATAAAGTCAGCATTTATTCAACGAATCTACAAAATAATGTCATAATTAATTTTGCTATGAAACTTCAAAATAATGTGAACAATAATTATTCTACAATATTGTATGTAAAGTAAGAACTTATAAACATATAAACATAATTTCGTATTGGGTCAATCGGAGCTTATTACGACTAACTACATAAACATTTATCACATTGAATGATTTACCTATTTACATCCTTTCTCATACATGGCTAATATAACGATTGTTTAAGCCCATATAACGACGTTTCTCAACCCAAATGTCCAGACGACGGATTGTCATGGGAATATTTCTATCATTGTATTTGTTAACGCCATGGCAAGTCCATTTATTTCATGGCCGGATTCAGTGTCTAAGACAATACTATATACAAAAGACTATTGGCAAATTTAAGCCTGTGCATGCACCAAAGTGATTTCCGAACAGAAGAACCATATGAGCTTTCATTAAATGTAGGCCAGTCCAACAGGTGTGCCTATTCGTGGAGCAACATACTTGTATTTGGGACATCGTGTTAGGCAACTTTAAGGTATATCTGGCGTCCATTTATTAATCAAAGTACTGAAAGTACTGGTGGGGCGATTTTGCTGGATTTGATATTACCATGCACTTCACATTGAAAACTTAAAATTGCTTTATTTTAATAAAATGTGCATTAAAATTTTTCTAATGATTCATCAGAGGTACCAATACAATTCTGCACCAGTGGAATGTGGCCAATATTCGCCCCAAAAACCGTCAAAATGAGCCATCTCATGTTCGTGATCTTATTGTACCTGTTACAAAATACCACCAACAGCTAAGTGAGCAGCATCGCAACTTTTCATTTAAGGTTCAACCAATATTGGATAAACTAAAAAGGTGCTTTCGTTATAGTCTACTTTAGTTTTTCAAATGCACTATGTGCTTCTTCATTTTAAGTAAAGTTAACAGCGTTTTAATATATTGTTTTGACGTCGATAATTTGAGGAAAGGCTACGAAAATTTAATATGCCCTTAACTTATTTTGGCACGGGCCTTTTTTAAGCTTAGAATATCTCTGTATATATACAAATGCCTTCCTGAGAAAAAGTTTTACCAAAGAAAGTTATTTTATTTTGAAATAAAACTAATTTAGACGGCATTATCTTAAGAAAAGCGTCCACAAGTCTGTCGAAATACGGGCCAAAAGTTCTAGATTTTCCCAGACGGTGTGTGCTTTTAAAGACAGATCATCCGTGTAGAGAACTTACTTACCCACTGCAAACCGCGAGGGATATCCTTCATGCAGCGTTGACACGCTGAATGGAAATTAGGCCAAGGGCATACACACTCTGACAATCGCGTTGATATATAAAACGTTGTTTTTTTCACGGTCATCTTGCGCAAGTTATATTTAAAAGAAACCAGAAGGCAAACCCAATGGTAAGGATATATTAATTTGCACAATGTAATGCACCCAAACAGGCTCCCGTTCTGCTAAGGGGAATATGCTTCCTTGACAGTGACATGGTAATGTTGCCTGTTATTAACAACAAAAACAAACGGTATAGTCCTTCTTTGTTTAAATGAGTTCAGGGAAGGCCTAAGGACTTTTTAAAAGTTCAATTTAATCTCTTTAAAGTACTGTTTTGTTACCTAATTTCGCTCGGATACCTTTTCCGCTAATGGTCATCGACTCGATTATTGTTGAATTGGTAAGGCTTTACCAGTTGTAATAATTAATACGATGTTGCGCACGGTCATATTTACTCTAGGCCCTGGATTCCGCGATAAAACGAGAACGTGATTTTAGTTAAACGTAAACCATTTGTTGTTATTTATCGTGTATAAATCATTTCAATATTCGCGAAAATCTGTTTTAGAGGTTTTACAACCTTATTTTCAATCGTTTGTGTCAAATTTAAAATTGATCTTTTTTAACTTAATAATTTTTTTATTAGAAGTAAAAGTATTATTATATTCCAGCTATCATCTCTTTTGGATAGTTTTATTATAATGAACACTGATACGACATGGATTAAAACCCTTCATCAAGTCGAATTGAAATTACAAAAGTAGTTTCTCGAGAGGCGTGTTAAACAAATAAATATGTAAAAACTTAGCTTTAAATAAAGGTATACATTGAAATATAAATATTCGTTTCCTAATGTTATCATGGTAGCCTGCATTTATGTTCACTCAGTTATGAAATCCCACTTGGGTTATATCTCTGCAGTTAATTATGTTCAATTTATTTGCTGACAGGCGAGATGACAATATTGCTCCTCAGGATATTATCTCCTTCGTGAAATATGTTGATTAAGAAAGAAACAAAACTCTAGGACGTAATTTATTTCTCCCAAATCAATATAACACCAGACCAGACAAATAAATTACACCTAGGTTGCCGAAACGTCGTGTTAAGTCAATATACTCACACTCAATAAGTTACAATGTTACGCCTTACTCATTTTAAATCATCAATTGTTTTGATATGATATTCAAATCAATGGTTGATGAGCAAACAAACCCACGACACGGAGTTTTACTCATACAAACATTAAATTGTAACAGTCGTCGCAATAAGCAGTAAACATTCATGAAACACATTATAAAAAAGACCTTTATCTGTAAATAACAGCGCATGATAAATTTATCTAATGTGTCCTCCCACATACAGATTACACTAACAATTTATGTTCAGTGGTTTCTTTGAAATATATAACAATTGTCATTAAGCCTCACTTTAATTCGATCGATATCAGTCATTTCATCTATACGGAAATGTGATTCTGAAACCTATGCGGGGAATCACGTGGGCAGAATTGAGAAAAAATGGCCGCCGATGCCTCGCTAAGAGGCAGAAATTGAGTCTTCAAACAGGTACATCTACCTTATTACTTACTTGTTTTTAATCGGATGACGCCTATCATAGGTCCAGCCGGAAGAGGTTTCAGCGAGTATGAACCGTTTTCCTCTGGTTGGTCTGAGTGTGGGGAATATTCATGGAATATTTCGCGATTTCCTGAATTGTCAATTGTAATTGAACACGGCAAAAAAAAAAAATCATTGTTTTCACACTAATAAGCACTGTTTAAGTACTAGTTGTTCATGTGGACGCATTTTGGTTGACACACAATTGATAACTCGATTGCTTATGGCGTTAATTTCAAGGTAAAGTTGAGTTTCGATTGGTTTTGACGATAGTTATTGAGCACGGACATGTTCCTTATACACGGACATCTTCTTGAACAACGCACATATCAAGGATACCGTTTTTTCCGCCCAATAAGTCTAAAACAACCTCGCATTGGCATGTTCTTGTACATGTAGCTATACATATCTAATGTAAAGGCACTGTAAATGTAAGTTTCGTATACGAAATTGGCTATCTGGATCATCAACATTTTATTTTAAATAGGAATTTTATTGCTAGCCTGTTTCGGTGTAGCTGCTTTTTGTTATGGCTTGCGAGTATTTGAAAATGTTGTTTTTCCCACAGAGAGTTTTATTAATATGTATTTAGGATTGCTGTTTTTGCTTGAAGAAATCCCTTCAGGATATTGGCCCCGTTTCATAAACGTTCGTTCTCTGCAGATTTTATCCANACACATGCAGTAGAATGCTATGTACTTAACTGAACACACACAGACAGAGGTATCCATAGTCTATAGTAAAGGTAACAAATATATTAATCAACAACATGGAGGAAATAATGGCCAGAAATGCCTTGAAGGTCTGCAAAGCCAGCTCATAAGGCCACATTATTTTGGTCTATGACCTCATTTATTACAATAATCAGACCCACCTCTGATGCTTTGGCCTTTGGTGCTCATTTTGGAACCAGGAAAGCTTGAAGAGGAGACGCTTTCAGCAATACTGGATGGCTCCTTTCTAGAATCACCCCAATCTTTATCTGCCAGAAAAGAAAAATCCCATGTTAATACAATGTATCTTTTATTTATCGTGTTTTGCTCATGCAAACAGTTTTTATATTTTTTTTAATTAAGCAGTTCACAAAATGATCATTCATAAGTCATTAACTGAAGTAACCACCGCCTCAAAGGCCACCAACTGCTTGAACGGCCTAATAAGGGTTCAAACCCACAGCATTTAGATATTGTGGTCAAAAAGTGCATTAATGCAATCCAAAGGTGTAATATAACATATGAAGAAGTGAAACTCCAGAAGCTGCAGCAGTATTGCAGTTTTATCATACACACCTCTGTGGTCCTTTATTTATGGCAAGGAACCAATTGCCAAAACGGTACAGTACGGCACAAAACGAAACAACATATACACATAGTAGAATAAAGCTGGGATCACCGCCTTGGAACGGTCAATGCTAAGCATTGGGGGTTTAAACCAGTTAATGAGCGCTCAACCTCACACTTGGCCCAGCAATATTCATGATACATATAAGTGTAAATAAAATTTAACCTCATAGCATTGCAACTCAAATTAAACAGTAATAAAATGGAATAAAAACGCATTCAATTTAATTACTATTTTATTACTCAATGGTTGAACGGAGACCAAATTAAGAATAAAGATCAAAGGGAATTGTGCACAGATAGTAAAAATGACCATTTGCCAAATTTTAGTCACATATACAAAATATAAAAGAATACTGTAATTCAGGGAGCAAAATGCCACTTATGGTGTAGACTCAAACTGAAAATACAGCTATTTTATGAGTAATCATCATGTGTAATGGATAAAATTATAAAGAGTAATGATTGCATACTTTTTAATGATTCTGTTCTTTCTGTTACATTTTGCTATTTCACATGGATCACATATATAAAGTATAAAATGAATGCTTAAATATAATATCCAGGATGGCCGAGTGGTAAAGGCAAAATAATTTAAGGACCCCAATGGGTACTAATATTTTGAGGTTGTTTTTATCTCTTCAAAAATTATATTTTGAGGTTACAATCTAGCGATTTAAGGCTTCTTCTGACATACTTAAAAAAATGCCAAAATCTGTGAACAAGTCCGTTAAAGTCAGCTTATTGTTATTTTGATTATACAATCAATATAAAAAACATAGTTTAGGTATTAAAAAGGTCAAACACTAAATGAAATACATCACTTCAACACTGATTTCTCTTAAGTTTATACAAGTATTACTATAATAAACTATATTTGTGTTTAAAAATAATTATTCTCAATTATTTTTGTTTTACACTTCAAATAAAATTCCAGCATGTACATGAAAATGTTTTCTAATTTATATTTCAGGTTTGAATTTCCATTGTTAGAATAAATATTAACATATTTTTGCCATTAAAACAGTACATGGTTGTCTTAATCTACAACACACTTTGGCGCTCTATGTCCACATAGTGAAGAGACGTACACAGCTACAGCAAATCCTTTGACTGATTCCACATCAACATTTCCGTAAATAAAAAATGAACATAACAAACTATCAGACTATCAGTGCAAAAATGTACTGTAATCCTACTAATGTATCTTAAAATAATTTGGAATAACATTAAACTGACAGTCATGGTTGAAACTCTTATGGTTGGTAATCATCAGGACCAAACTTTTTCATGTACAAGTTTCTTTATTTATTTAGATATGTTATGAAATCTTTGTCTTAAATGGATTCGCTACACATCAAAATTCTCAATTAAAACCTCTTATTAAAATTAACTTAACATTCAAACTAAAAAAAGTGTTAATATTTGTACTTTTTGTGTGTTCCGATGCATATGTTTTAGTAAAACCTGAGTAACAAAGAATCATTTAGAGGGGTAAGAATTATAACAGTCACTATAAGCAAAACATAAGTTCTTAGAAGCAGATGAAAAATTTGTTGCCCAAGTGATCATCACTTCTTTCACCCAAGATGCATCTGTGCGAGAAGTCAGGTCCTTTCCCTGATGACTCATGGAGTATCTGTTCACCTTAAACACAAACTGCTTTAATAACAAATATCCATAATCAAATTTAAACACTGTATTAAATTACACAACATGACTGTTACTCTCTTGATCATGCATGATTTTTTGAAGAAAATAATCATGTTTTACTCAAATAATTAGATAAAATTTCATTTTTTAGCAGAATCGTAGTTAATTTTCCCGACATATGAAAAATTAAAATCTTACTTTTACAAACTATTTTTAAATCAGAAAATATGTCTTACCAAACCAGAAATAAGCAATCCATTAAACTTTGTTTACATTTGACGTTGTTTTTTTATCGCGATTTTGTAAACAAGGGAAACAACTGTGCTCTCTATAATGTATTCAGAAAGATAAATGTAGAACAATTTACCGTTTGTTTTTTTTTCAAGAGAAAAGACATGATTCTTTTTTCGAAAATGCACTTACAATCGTTGTTTTTTTATATTGTAAAATTTGTGAATACTGTACGTTCACTCTGTTATGGTGGCCATATTTGCGAACGCTACGATATTGTATCGCTACATGTACCAGAACATGCCAATGCGAGGTTGTTTTAGACTTATTGGGCGGAGAAAAATGTATTCCTTGACATAGGCGTTGTTCAAGAAAATGTCCGTGTATAAGGACCATGTCCGTGCCCAATAACAATCGTCAAAACCAATCGAAACTCAACTTTACCTTGAATATAACGCCATGAGCAATCGAGTTATCATTTTTTGCAACCAAAATGCGTCCACATGAACAACTGGTACTTAAACAGTGCTAATTATTGCGAAAACAGTGATTTTAATTTTTGCCGTGTTCAATGACAATTGACGGTTCAGGAAATCGCGAAATATTCCATGAATATTCTCCACACACAGACCAACCAGAGGAAAACGGTTGATACTCGCTGAAACCTCTTCCGGCTGGCCCTATGATAGGCGTCATCCGATTAAAAACAAGTGAGTAATAAGGTAGATGTACCTGTTTGAAGACTCAATATCTGCCTCTTAGCGAGGCATCGGCGGCCATTTTTTCTCAATTCTTACCACGTGATTCCCCACATTGGAAACGGATAGACGCTCATTTGATGCAGTCTTAACTGGTAAACGAATGTCGTCCTGCATGTAGAAATACGTCTATACATTGCGTTTCCAAAGGGCATGACAAGAAAAGTATATTCTATGCTAAACTTGTTGCAGGCGGGTTGTCTAAGCTTGATCAATACCGATTCACAACGCCGCAATAATTTCCCGAACTGCAATGTAATTGACATTTGAGACAACATTGTCAAATGGCGTTGGGACATTATGAATGTTTTACACTTAGTTTCCGACTGTTGCATTTGTTATAGAGTCACTATTAACAGTAGAACTTGTAGTATAGAGTTTCATGTTACATATAGTGTTTTTGACAAAACAAAAATGATTAAATACATTATTCGGTCTCATTTTAAAGAACTAAATGCAACTATATTGTGAAATTTATAATGCAAAATATATTAACATAGTTTTGTCAGAGCTGATCTGTTAACTGTATTTGCGGATCAAAGCTATTGGCTATACTTCTATTTCGGAAAATTTAAATATTTAAAAATATAATTGGGTAAAGCAAAAAAATAAATAGCATACCCATACTTAAACAAGTTACTGAAAAAAACCACAATACAAATGTAGCCAAACATGTCGTAAAATTTGACTGCATTTGTAACGTCAATAAAATACGATATACTTTCTTTGTGGGGTATGTCGTATAACACAGTTGTATTACTCGTTTAAAGAAATTGGTGTCATTAAACACATTAAGTAGTGTTAATGTATTGCGCTTAGTGTGGTTATGTGTCGTTTACTAATGGTATTTGACCATAAAGATTGGCCAAATTTACATTTGATACAAATATTATATTTCAGTATTTTTTAATGCTTTAGTGTATATCGCTTCCATTGCGTCCATATTTGGCAACAAAATGATTGTTACAAATGTTATATTATTAAGACCGGCATTGTGTTTATGTATTTATTGAATTCACACTCATGAACGAACAGAACATAGTTTCTTACAAAGGTTTGACGGATTGGTTGTATCATCTCCATAGCAAAGCTGATAAATGACGAGGCAGCTGCCTCCGATACAGTTTGCGCATATCAAAGACAAACATTGCATCATATGTAAATACTCTCTCGTTGTTCGTGATTGTAACTAGGGCTACTTAGGCTATGAAGACTTATTCGTGGTTATGGTCGACCATGAAAAATACATGTCTTAAAATGTATTGATTTGCGTTATCTATTTTTATAAAAAAAAAAAAAATTATATTGATCTGAACTGTAAAATGTTTAAATATTACGAACGTCAAGAAAACATTGTGGCCATGTTGTCATAGTTATGTTCGACCAGTGTGTATGACGTCAACGCCTGTATTTTAAGAGCTTGTCTGTACACTGGGAATCATAGCTGATTGCCATGAAAACTTGAATACCGTGCTGGTACTAAGCATACGGTAGGAATGCAGTGCAAATTAAGAAAATAGAAAGTTGTATTCGAATAAGTTGCACAGACTAACTTTGAAACGACGGCTTAGATATCGTTTGGTCGCCCACACAATACTATAAAATAAAATTAACCGATTCCATAATAGTTTGTTATACTCCGCATTCCACCGTACTTGTTGTCCGCTTAAGATAAACAGCTTTGCCTCTTTAGCACTGAAATCGTTTTATTTAGTATCCGGAAAATCACTCGGAGAGGAAAAGCAGCTTATCAACTATCACAAATAGATTACCAACGCAATACATTTGTATCAATGAGAGAAATATAATGTATTAGTTAGTTATTTGTAAACTAGTTTTTTGATCAATCTGATCGATTGTGACAACTAGATTACAAGCGTGTGTATTCATATGTGAAAGCCAATGTATAAGTTATTAGTTTTTTCAAAGCTAGATTTTGATAAAAATAAAAATTGATGATTGTTTACCAAAACCATATTCATGTGTATTGATAGATTATAAAACCATACATTGTATGTTATATATCGTTTCCTAGATTGTGTGCAGTAGTCTGCCCTGAGATATAAACGTATAATAACCGTATGCGGTTAAAGAAAAACGTTAAGGTAAAATTGTAAATGTTCTTATGTGTAACACATGACTTTTGCTAACAGTAGTATGTTATAGGTTTCCAATTATATACTATCAGATAGAAGGTAGCTGTGACTGCTGTATGTAAGTAATATTTGGTCACGAACAGACGACGACCAAATAGAGACAAACTCACGACAATCCCCAACTAGTGGTTGTACTCAGTCGTATATAGGTTGTTTGGTATAAAAGACCGGGTGGCAATAGCTACCAACGATGTTGCGTCGAGAATATATTGCTGACCACAAGATGTTGAAAAGATTTTCATTGGAACGGCATGTGCTGATCATTTTTATAATTGACAAATAAATGACAACTGAAAATAAATTTATAATAGACAAAAATATCATATTATAACAATTATGTGAGACATAACATATCATAGAATGCGGGTGTCTGACACAGGGGTGTACACTTAAAATCAACATGAACATATTAGATTATAATAATTAAACTGTGGCCTTTATGTTGCACATAACTAAACCATGTAACTCATCTGTTGTTTCTATAAGCCCAGCCTCATGCCCTTCTTCTACCAGACAAAGTCAATCGAATTTTAATTATTCAGGTAATATTAACGCATTTGCTCTGTGAAAATGTATGCACGGTGCAGATCAATTCTTCGTAAAACTTAAGCTACTCGTAGCACACTTACTTGAGTCTTTTCAGTTGTATCCGTTTTTGTACACGTGTTTCTGAGAATCAATGATAAATGTGAATGGAGCTGTATCATTAACATATTATTATTATGTAATCACCTACTGTAAGCTTGTCGCCATGTTTAAAAATACATGCATAGTTTTTGTAACGAGTGTACACAGCTATGTTTACCATCGAAGCTGCAATGCAAATCACATCGCAACTTCCAAATTGAATGCAGTAGTTTATGCACTTGAACATACATTGTAGGGATTCATCAAACAATATTACATGTATTACTCGCGATATAAATCAATATATTATGTGACTCCGTGGTAAATTGAGACCCAGGGGCATAATTTGAACATGCTTTGTAGAGGACTACTAAACGGTTAATTTACACATAATGGTAATCACCTAACTCTTGTGGATCCATAGAAGAGTAATAATGGTTTTATTTTAATGCAAGCACATACTGACGAGCGACGTATATCACGGTACCCTTAAAGCTCCCCTTAAACACAGTGTGCTCAGGTGAGAAAAACATACATAACATAATAACTGAAGCTAACAATTGGACTAATGAACATTTAATTATATAAGGGATCAATGTTTTATCGCATGTTCATGTAATCTTACACTATATCTACTCATAAAGTTATAATTATAATAAAACGCTCAATACATGAATTGTACTATGTTAAGTCCTCAGCCGTATTCGGAACTTTCTTTCTGAGAATCACTGATGCTGTGAATGGAGCTGTACCATTAAGATATGTAATCAACTACTGTCAAATCAGACACTCAAGTCGATGCATTTTAAGCTATTGGCTTCAGTGAGGACATGTACAAGGCGATGTCACAACAAATTCGAAGTAATTTATTTTATGGAAATAACGAATTATCAGAAACTATCCGACTCTGTTTTGAGTATTCTGGACACAGTTATTAGCAGTTGTTTTCTACATTAGAGCTATGTAACTATAAAGATGTGTTCTTAATTTATATTTGTAATAATGTGCGTTAAATATAAATGTGTTTGATCTATATATCCATTATGCTGATTTCGCGTATTTTCCACGAGAATCGCATTGTTAGTTATACTATATATCGTGTGTTGAAATATATTCTTTGCCAAACATATCTTTTATTATGGCATCATGCCGTTGCAATCAGCACATTTCACGGACTTGAGTGTGTTATTATGAGCAAGATTATCATATCGCCTGACATCGAATTATTATTTTCATAATATATGTGGTATCTATGACCCAACTTTTATACATAAACCATCGATATGGATTTTTTTTATATATAAGGGACATGCAATCAACGGTGAAATAGTGAGCAAACATTCACCACGAGATAAACAAGCATGTTCCAGATAGAAATTAAAAATTAGGAAGCATGTTCTCGAATAGTTATAACACTATAGCTGGATTATAAGGCAATTATATTTCCGCAATTATTACAAAACGTGTTGAAAATCCTTTGAACTTTTATAGCATAATTATGGTAATAAATCGAGCAATTAGTAGCAGTCGGTTTGTCATAACTGCTTCTCAGGACTTCTGTGTTATTTAAAAAAAGAAGATACTCATATTGCCACTTAAATACAGAAAATTGTATCTTATATAAATCGACTTTGTATCAACACATGCGCGAAGCAGTAGGTATTCATGTGCATTTGTTTAATTGCGTTTGGGCCTTATCAGGATAACAACGAGCTTTAGTTTTCTTGAAACTTAACGTTAGTTATAATTTTCGAACTGAACAAATAACGACAAATAAGTGGTTGCACAAATTCACACCCTAATTACATTTTTACCGCTCCAGAACTTTGTGTAATCGACACCTGTGATTGATTTCGCAGTTTTCAATGTTCAATATGCGACAACTGCAAAATCGTCCATCTGTTTCAACATGATTGCGAAAACCGTATTAGCTGTACCTGTTCATCAAAATGTGCAAGATAAAATACATTTTTTTAACACACTAATAGACACCTATCATAAACATGTATGATGCATGATATCACCGCTTGTGTATATAACATGTTTAGCGATATGTTAAGCAAAAGCGTACGCGGGGTTTGTTGGCAATTTAAAAAAAAAACACACATTGTGAATTTTATTAGTTTGGATGTATGAAAAACAATTAATTAACATACGATGGGGAAGTGTTATTTGCTTGTGGCATATCCTCGATCCATGTTTATTGGTTTAAGATTGTCATGAATATGACAGTTGAGTCCTGATTTATTATAAAAGCAAACGCATTTTTCTAATCACTTTAATAATCACGAATGCCTTGACACAATGGAAACATATACGCAGAGCGTAAACTATGTGTGATTGAATTCTTATAGAATTGACTACGTATTAATGCAATACAATCAGCAAAAGTTAAGTTAATTGAAATTGTCTGTTTACCACGGTATTCCAGTTTCATAACCAAACTATTTAATTGCTAATGCTGTATTCTCAGACTTGTTAATCGTTGCGTGGAAGCTAAGCATCATACAATACATGAACTTTATTCTAGTTTGTGTACTTTTGTGTTGCATCCCTTAATTACTGTACATATTAATGTTAAAGTCGTATTAGAACAGTGAATACCGCGGAAACCGTTCCAATAAATCAAAATGTCGGACATGCTTGATTTTGACTTCATTGAAGACTTGCAAGTAATTTCATGATTGTGCTAAGATATTTATTATTTTGAAAACAATACTGCAGGTAATGTTTGTATTGAGCCAATTGTGTCCGTGTGTCAAAATGTGTTTGCGTTAGTTGAAGTCCATTGTTCCTGGACTTCATCGAAATCCTAAGGGTTTTTAAGGCACTATCGATACATTTGTCTATGGCGAATCAGAACTTAGTGTATGTGGGGGAAATCTTAAGTCAGATGGGTCAACTCATGTTTGAACCATTTTTGTGGGTATGAACGGCCTTCGTACACTTATGTGTCAATGAAATAAGTTTAATATTGTACGACAAACAGTTTAGGTGATAATCAGTTTTTATACATCCGCTAATGTATGCGTATGCATGCCGAGGCATATATGTTATTCATTGTTATTTTGACGTCGCCTATGTTGTTACCGCCTCGTAGTTATAGACGTACTTTTTCTGGATACAATGGATTTTCGTTCTTGCAACTATTATATCAACATTTTTTTTAAAGATTTTAAGTGCAGCAAGAAAATGCACCCAATAATACAAATAGTATACATAGTGAGGAAATTAATGAGACTGTCAAGATACTTCCCTGAAAGCCATCTTTTATGTGTAACAGTACGTCATTGTGTGATTCAAGTTAATATTACCATAATATTACGTGAAATAAATTAGCTATTAGCCTTTATTTAAATGAATACAAATTATGTTTCGTTATTCTGTAGTTTTAAAGGTGTCATTGAAAAACTGCTGCATATCGATAACTGTTATTTTTGTTGGGAAGAAATTATAAATGGAATATCGACAACGGATAACTGATTGAAACTAAATCGTAACATTTATTTTAGCATTTCAATGTAAGCTCTGCGTCCGTTCAAAACATGTTAACTCTTCTTACAAACAAAAGCCGTCACTGTTATTGAAACCAAAAATAATTGATCCTTAATATTAAGTTATCGCATCGCTGCAAGCTCACACCTGAGTTATGTCATATTACATTTCTGTTAAATATTGCAAGAGTTTAAGTTTATTAGTTGCGCAAAAAACAATTAAATATTGCATATAAAATTGAATATACAATAATGGTTTAATCAAAATGACGGTGTCTTGCTTTCAGTTTTAAATAAATAGAATATTCGATTTGAAATTAAATGAAATGAAATCAATACATCTTAACACTTATTATTAAACTAGTCAGCGTATAAATGCGGGTGCAGTTGTTAAAACGCCGATCTGGTGAAAGGATTTGTCCTTGCAAATTAAAGATGATTTGGCAACCAATTGCAACAAATGTGATTACAATTTTGAGTGAAATCTTATTAAACGTGTAATTAAATAAAACTGGATATTTACAGAAAGACTGAATCCGTTAGCGTTCGTTATTTTTTCACTTTAGCCAATAAAGAGGAAAGTTAAAGCTTTCTGGAGCAATTAAAATGCTGGTTTCTTCTTGAAGCCTCCGAAATAGAGCGTTCTTGTTTTGCTGTGTTTAGATCCACTTTGTGAAAGACGTATCGTAAGACAAATCGATGCGAATACCCCAGGTATACTGTCAATGTAGAGACTTATGGTGTTTGCGTTAAACAATTTAAAGGACCGTTATGTTACGTGTGCATTTCTTACTATTCACAACAGTGAAGTAAGTGAACGACTAAGTAACGCAATTATACTGATAGATTGATGTTTATTTCATGTAACTAGTGGCAATTTAGAGAAACGTTTCATTTTTCATAACTCTCGGCATAAACCTAAGTTCTGTACGTTGATGTATTCTTTTGTAAATTATATCATGCTTACACCTTCGAAACTGAGGGTCTTGCGGGGGAAGACAATGTTGAATACATTATAGTATTACTTTTTAGTGTGTATTCTAACAAGACATGGGCATGTGTTGCTTTGTTCCGATACACCATATATATTGTTTAGTGATTATCAATAATAGAATAGTTGTGTGCTAAATTTTAGATTCATTGCGCCATTCAACTGATTTCGGCGCACATTGATTTGCATTGACCGTTCCAAGCTTAAACAAGTTTCAAATGTTTAACTTCTGGTTGAATGCATTGTCCTTTATTATAAAGGTAGTAGGTCTCGTGCCTTAAATAACCTACTATCTGTTGTTTATAAGAATGAATCTTCCAACGATGTGTCTAATTAATTAATCGCTCTATTGTTGTGAAATTGATACTTGTCACAGAGATGCACATTCAGTTTTGCAATAACGGTCACAAATAGACGTGCTAAATATTTTATTTTTTTTAATATTTCAAAATTCAAATGAGATCAAAGCCAGTATGGTTAAAAACAGTTACACATAATTGATGACATAAGTACTAAATAAACTAATAGTTTTGAAATTAAAGATGGCAGTGATGGTATGGTATTAATTCGAGAAATGTGTGTGTGTGTTACCTATTCGCTGAAAATGAGTCGAATGGTCCAGGAAACACATTTCATCCACATTATGTCGTGCACGTAAGAAAACATATGGTTATCAGAAAAGTATGGTTAAACTAACCATAATAGACACATAAAAAGTGCTGTGAAGTCATGTTAATAATGTTTTAGTCTGAGTATTTAAGCGACACCATTTATCACACTCTGTGGTGTTTGGAAAAAAACACAGCTTTCGGCTGTATGTTATATTTGCTTCAAACGGCAATTGCACATAATCCTACGTGCCATTTAATTTAATTACGTGCTACTTATGTATAATCTTAATGTGCATATCCCATTGTTACATCGATTTGAACAATTTATTAGTATAGGCTGCAATGTATATAGTGTTGCAGTTTTAACATGTATTAGGAACACCTCAACTTTAATCATACAATCAAATTACCGTTAGTGTATGCCTTTATTGTTGTGTTTAAACGAACAAATATTTTGAAATAAATAGCCCTTTATTAGTAAGAATTATAACATCATGCAATTAAACGTACATAAAATAATCAATAATATGTCATTAGGTCGTTTACATACTGTATATTATTACTGCATACGTGAACTTCAAAAAACATAAACAACTTTGTTTCATTAAGAGTCTTAATTTGAGTATTACAAGTTCGTAAAACGCTTTAATCAAGCGCCCACATCATAGTTCAACCCACGTACAAAAATCATAATTGAAATTTACGTTGTTCCCTCTGCGCCAATTTTGCGCGGTTTGTAAATTGCTTTCGAGTTTGATTTTAAATAACTAAACAGGTTTTGTCAGAGGTTAAGTATTGTGTGCAAGTACAAACTGGCTCAACATTATGATTTTGGCATTCAATGTGCGGGAACAAAAACTGTCACATGACCACAAATGCGAACGACCACGGTTATTTTTCGGACAAAACGTC
>VMBQ01000796.1:0-59939 GCA_007657795.1 Dreissena rostriformis
TATCTTTGTTTACATTTACAGCATTTAGTTATGTAAATCAATTATTTCGGATAATATAGAATGCATTTTGGTAAAGGTATAAACAAAGACAAACAACAACAGAAAAGTACACAAAAAAACACACCACATGATTTGACAAATATATTATAATAACATATACATGTTTCAATAAATTTATTATATACATGTCCATATGCATACATAATACTTATAGACATACACCGGCATCATTAGCGAAAACATGAATGTGTTTTTTCCTATAACGAATACATGAATGTATGTATTGTTGCCATGTTACAAAGTAATACCGCTTTAAATATAGAATAGAAAATACCCTTTAATACATAAAATGTATTTATAGTCAAATAATTTAAGCTTGAAATCAATGGGAATTCTTCTTGAAAATAATTTTTACATGTTTACATTAGTTAGATTTGGGAATTATTTTAGTAAGTAAACAAATGGTGAAAAAGTTTTAAGACGTTATAATATATTAAATTCTGAAAAGCAGGCTTTTATAATAAATTGAATTATATAATACCACAAAAACAACAACATAAGACTAGTCATGAATTTCCATGTAATCTGTAGATAGTCTAACTGTTATTTCTCCATAGTAAACAACATATCATGTCTGTTTGTAATGTTTTTGTGTCTTCTAGCGACTTTGCATGCCATTACGTCTGTACTGCCTGAATTCTTCTATTACACCAGTCACATTGTCATAGATGTCAAATTTAATACGTTCATCCTTGACAGTTTGCCCGTACACCGCACCATTAAAGTACCAGGCACTTTGGATATCTGGATGTAAGTGGAGCATGCTGATAAGCCCCTGGTTGGGTTTATTGACGTCATCAACAAGTTTGTATCCGCCATTCTTCATTGGTGCCCGTTTCTTCATTATTGCAGATTTAATTGAGTTATTTCTCAGTTTGATGAGCACTGGGCGGGTCTGTCCCTGTTTTGTGGGAATACGATGCATAGCTACTGTATCAATAGGCTGCAAGTCTACCTCGGCATGAGTTTTCAGGATCCCGGTTACCGTTTTGGTCAGTGATTCATCATTTTCATCTTTGGTCTCTGGTATATTTAGTATTTTTATGTTGTTCTTCCTGGAAAATTGTTCATTATAGTTGGCCTTCTTACTTGCCATTCTGCTGATTTCATCTGTCCTGTCTATTTGTTCCTGAAGTGACTTAAGATTACTTTTGTTATTGTTTTCCAATTTCTGCAATGTGTCTTTCAGACCTTTATTCTCAAAGTCCAAGGAATCTATTCGTTCTTGCATTTCTTTGCATTTTTCATTAACTATTTTATCGATGTTTTTATTCATATTTTGTTCCATCTTATGCATTAAGCTTGTGACTGCGTTGGTGATGAGTTGTTCGATTTCATCTTTACGAAGCATACTCTTGAGATCTTCCCTCAAGCTTGATATGCCATCAGTCATTGCTTGAAGTTGCACATGTATTGAATTGAGCTCATCCATGCTCGAATTGCTATTGTCACTAGTATCTGGCCTATATTTTTTGACAGCCGGCTTTGTTTGCGGTTTTGTTCCTGTAAAGTTAAGCTTAGGCTGGTTTTTTGTTGTATTACTGCTCATTGTGTTTATGAACAACTACAGTTATTTTTCCAGTGTTCTTTAGACAACACATCTAATATTTAACACTCAGAGCTGTCACAGTTATAATCTCTTTAATCCGCATGGAAAGTTCATGCACAGGGGTTTTCTCAAAAGCATGTGTTTTACAAGTCAATCACCTATCACACACAAATTGTAAAATCCTTTGTGAAATCCTTTGTTATAAACACTTCTAAACTGCTTTTTATCACACTACAATTTCCTGGGTGTAACTTTGTCACAACATTCAAAGCACAATTATGAACATGTTGTACTATAATTTCTCATTTTTTTGTCACTATAAACATGTATTTTAATGTAAATTTTGGAGAGCAAAATTATGCACACATCATCTCCAGTGATGACCTTGACCTGTCTCCACCGCATCTTTAATTTCATGCCATTAAGAAATTTGGATAAGGACCTTTGGCTAATATTGAATATATTTGCATAGTAAAACAGTAGGTATTTCTTAAAACTGCAAAACTGCTGATCATGCAAATGGCAACAAAAAACAATCTTAACATATTATAATCGTAATATATCAATGCATGTCTTTATTGAGAAACTGTGCGTATCCGGTCTCTGGGATAAGCGTATTCATGCTTATATTCAGCGAAACTCTCGCATATGCTTGGACGATTTTAAACTGGGCTGCACTAACCAACACATGTGTGTTGTGTTGTTGTTAGAATAAAGACTCTCTTTTGCAATATTTCGCATGTTATTAAAGCGATTATTTTTAATTAAACTAGTTGTAATTCAAACATAAGTTATTTTAATCATTTGTATTTTATTTTGACTATCGACAAAGTTTCAGGTAACAATGTATCTACAACTTTCATATGTCTGTTCTGCAGGTTCATTAAATCGCGGGCACATGTTTTGACACTTTCAAAACTTTGAAAGTGTTGGGCAAATCCTAAATATTGTTGATAGCAGCCAAATTGTATTACAGCCTTTCTCTAACTAGCATCATGTAATGAAGGGTTGGAGAACATAATGTCGATACCCTAATTTTGTGGAAGTTCTCTAATATAAATATTTATATGTGATCAGTATTAACTGACCTTTTGTTATCAAAACAAATTCGACAGACTGTAATGTCCGGAGAGAACTACCTTTCTTGGAAAGGCGGGTGGTCGGTTATACTTTGGGATCATCAGAAACAACGGTCTCAGACAGCGGGTTGACTGAAGGTTGGTACAGCATTCCTGGATACACACTGTCCACGAACCAATCTGATGGATGTGGTGTGGCGGTTAACTGGTATATGAAAGGTATTACACACTTGGATTATTTATTGTTACGATTGTAAACGTAAGTTTAATACGTCAAATATATGTAAAATGCGGAATGTTATGCGTTACGGAAATAAATTAAATGAATACATTATACTATGTATTGAAATAAAATACAATAATAAGATCATAATTTTTACGTCGGCGTATTTGTAACTTGTATTCGAAAATGATACGAATGCATTTATTGTATGGGTGATATTTAATATTAATTCTTGTTGTGTCTGTCCGGGCGTCTTGATTACTAATGTTACAGATGACATGGAATTGTTAGTTTTTCATACAATTACAGACACACAATTTCCCGGACTATTTGAAGAAATTAATGCAACTGTTTGTATCAATGATGGCTCTGAATGTGTTGGAGGATCTGCAAAAATGATACAGATAAAACAATGCAAACCGATGGATTTTTTATTTCGTCTTCCACCAACAAACACAGGCAACGAGGGCTACTGCATAGGTAAACTCCTGGACTCGATCAAAACAAACGCATAAGGACTGTAACTCAGATGAAAATACAACTAGAAATCCCTGCACATTTCTATAAAACAATATAGTTAAAATTTACCAAATACTACATTTTAAATATCTTACATTACATTTATATTCTTCATTTTACAATTGAATATTCGTTGTATAATTATTGCCATGTGTGAAGTTTTGGGCTTTTTTTTAACCGGTTTAAGTCTTGCAATGTATGCAGTTACCGTTCCAGACCACAGTTTTATTCACGTGTGTCAGGGGGTGCGTACTTGCAGATTGTTTATATTGCTTGTGTTCTGTGTCACACTGTTTCGTTAAATAAAGGGAAAAATGCTCTAATAAGGTGTCTCTCCTGCTGGTACAGATGTCGTTTCAATGCGTTGAAGTATTTACGTTTTAAAGCCATGGCGTTCAAAAATGCGAATATAAAATCTAATTCGTTTTGGTGTTTAATCATGTTTGATGTGTTATGTGCAAGTATATTGACAATACGACATCAACGAATTTTAATTGATTATAAAAACAATCATTTAAAAAACTACTAATGCCATTATCACGGTGTAGATGCATATCGGTCGCCTTTCTGTCAAAATGCTGCCTCTTTGTTCATTCTTCGCTGCCTCTCTGTCATAAATAAGAATAATGGATGCTCGGAATACACAAAACAGGTAAGAAAATCTAAAATTAAAAACCGTAAACACATTTGTGCATAAAAAGAGGTGGTCCATGAGTTGAAGCATATATCCAGCTACAGGTTCACAGTAATTCGCAGGTCCAAACACTTATCACAAACTCTAACGAAGATGGAATGATGACGAGGGTGGTGGAACAATCGTGCATACATGTCACTTTGATGACTTTTTAACATAGCTTTTTCGTTATATGTCAAATGAAATGAAAATAACTGTATAGCGTACATTGAACGTAAAGATTTGATCATAAAGATGATATCAATGACACTTGATATTTGACATATTACGGAAAAGCTATGTTAAAAAGTCATCAAAGTGGCATGTATGCACGATTGTTTTACCACCCTCGTCATCATTCCATCTTCGATAGAGTTTGTGATAAGTGTTTGAACCTGCAGAATACTGTGAACCTTTAGCTTGATATATGCTTCAACTCATGGACCACCTCTTTTTATGCACAAATGTGTTAATGGGTTTTAATTTTAGATTGTCTTGCCTGTTTTTTTAATTCCGAGCATCCATTTTTCTTGTTTATGACAGAGCTGCAGCAAAGAATGAACAAAGAGGCAGCATTTTGACAGAAAGGCGACCGATATGCATCTACACCGTGATAATGCGTATGTTGTTTTTGTGTTAACATATACCATGAACTAATATATCTTAAACATATTGTCCCACAACCGTTTCACATTGCATTTTATAGCAATTCCACTAATACGTGTTTTTGTTTTTTATAGAGCGATTTGAGTCTTCATCAGGTAAGTGTATATATTTTACTGAAAAAAAATCATTCTATGTCAAATATCGATTCAATAAAGTTTACAAATTTACAAATCATTTGCAATTATTTTCTGGAATAACGTTTCAAACTAAAAAAAGATTGAGGTACCAACGACAGCTTTTCATGATAACCGGATACTATGTTTTAACACAGATTTAACGCCAGACGTGGACTATATCACTCCCACGATAGAAGCAGAGATTGTGGCAGACCCCAAAACACCCAATAAGCATCAACTTGAATATTTTTGCCGGTTTACAACAAAACCTCAAGATCGTGTCTATCTTTATACTGTTACATGGTCAAAGGTCGATCTTCGAGACCGTTTCCAAACTTTGCACAGTGCGTCAGTTATTGCAGAGAACGATTCAGCATTTCAGGACATGACAAAATTGACAGAAGATCACTTAATTAACAAGGGAATTACCAAGCTTGGCTATAGTGTAAGACAATGACCGTTTTTTTTTTTTTTTCTCTACTTTTTTTACTATCTTACATGAGCGTGAACTGAAGATAATTTATATGCACTAAATCCATTCACCAAAAACTTGATCATAATTATTTTTTCATTCAGATTGTGTGCTCAGTTATGGCCCAGGTATCAGTGACAGGACCATACAGCCACCCTATCAGCAGTGAGGTTACATTTTGTGGTATAAAGGTAATATATGATGATTTAGTTTATTCTTATATACTTTACCAGACAATGGAGTAGCATTTGCGATAGGCAAACACCACTGCAGCAAATACATAGTAGTATTTGCGACTTCAATTATTTGCGCTTGCTTACTCTGCAATACAAGAAACAACTGATTTATCATTATTATGTTCTAATTGATTGACGGGTATGTTGCAGGTTGTTTCAGACACTTTAATGATTGTGCGAGACGCTCAAGAAGCAGTTATAAGCCTTACACTTACCGTGCCATTCTACTGCCCATCGAACACATGTTTCTTGGATGTGGTCTTATTCATACCAAGCAAGCAGGACTCCTGTGAGATACCACGATTGGTATCGCAGCGAGGCAACCACTGGCCGTGCGGTGCACGGTTTGCTATGGACGACGTCAACAAAGTGAAGAACATTTCTGTTGCGAACAAGCTCGGAGAACATGGACTTGGACAGAAGTTTGACGTGATGTTAAGAACGCAGCTCATGAAAACCCACGATATGTTTAGTTATTACTTGCTGGAACCTGTTCAGGTATACTGAATTTTCAGATAGTTTTATGTTTTGGATACCGTTAATTTTGAATCATAATTATAACAGAAGACTCATTGGCCAGTATTGAAAGAAGAATAGTATTTGATATTTATAGCATAGTTATTGACCATGGCTATCGTTTCGGTTTTAGTTAAAATATTAAAACGTATGCAATTGCCTTATAGAACATAACTGTATATAATTATCTTCAGCGTAAATATAATATTGATATGAACTATTATTGGGTTGCTTTCAAGTGACATATTGTTGCCAGTAAATAATTTAACGCTACTTTATTCCAACAAGATTATGATTATTATTAAAAATGCTATTATTTCTTAAGGCATTTTATTGTATAGCTTTCGTATTGTAATTGCAGATTTATTCCTATGTAAGCAATAGTAAGTTATCAGGAAAACGCTGCTATTCGCATAGTGATCCACACACGAAATCCTTCGATCAAAGGTATGTCAATTCTATAGGCTATGAAGCCAACTGCAGGATTTTATGATTTTATACCACACCACTACAAATATGTATTATATTATGCAATGGATATTAAAAAAAAACATGGATGACACTAAATACTTCCATTTTAGTAACACATTTGAGAGTATTGGAGCCGGCGTGTTCGTATTGTATCGGAATACAAAGTTTAATACTGAGGTACCTGTGCTTGCAAACTTTCTTGTGTAACTTGTATGATAACCTTTTTATTATGAAATTAAATAACACCATCATTTAACTTGAGTAAACACTAACTTTAATAATAGTATACAATGTCACAGCCATACGCCGTATCATGTAATATTCATTTGTTTCCAGATTCATACTCTACAAGCCCCATGCCCGAACTACTCACCTCAGAACGATTATCCATACTGCAACAAGGCCGTTGCTATCAGGGCTGGGAGAGATGTCTACGTCATTGACCTTGCTAACTATGTCACAGGGTTTGTACTCTGCGATGATGGAATTTTAGCAAACAAAGTTCGACGGAGTAGTTCAAACGAGTTTAGAGTATGTATTTTTAGTATTATGTATTTTATAATGTAGTAAATTTAATTATATCGAATGTAATTTGTGTCTGCTTTATTCTGCTTACCATAGTTCCATTTTTTTTCTTTTTGTGTGGGATATGTGGTATTGTCGATGAAAATAAAGAATTCGGGAACACAATTATGGGGATATGTTGCAATATGTCTTCAAAAGCGATTCCTTAACTATATTTACAATAATACAATGTTTCGCATTGCCAGATATTTCTTCCCACCGGAGCTGAAGTACGAATACTCAATAGCTGGTACACGTTTCTTGAAATAGACATATACCCAGGGCTTCATGACTTTGGTAACACCGAGGGTCTATGTGGACAATTTGATGGCAATGGACAGAATGATGACATCAAAGCCGGATGTTCAGATCGCAGGGACACGTGTTGGCAGTAAAATAAATTATCCGTTTTATACACTCTAATAGAGAAACACATACAATTGAGTAAAACTATCGCGATTTCTATATTTCCTCGATATGATTGATGCGATTTTTTTAAGTTAAATACCATACAGATGGTAATCTGTCACTCGACCTTTCCAACATCATAATTCAACCTGCTCACTTGTTTAGAAACCTTTTTCCATGGTGATGTGTATTTCAGAATCACAGATGCGAATAGCCTGTTCGATACGCAATACAGAACAACCTTAACACCATGGAAAGAAGAACTTATGATGTGCAACTGTCAGTGTGATCCAGTAGAATGTAGATTCCAGAATGATATTGTTTGCTCACACGAGCTGAAATCGTCCTGTACCGTTGAGTCTTACAAGGAAGTGTTCAATGGATTATGCTCAAAGGACATACGAAAGCGAGACATTCATAGAAGACACGAAGTTAAACCAGATTTTGTTTTGGATTACCAAAGAGTCTCGATGAGTGTTGAAAAGTGTATTCAAGAAAACTATTCGGTTATTGATATATAAAACAAACAAATTGCAGTATTTCCAAATCATAATACAATGAAAAAAAAATGAAAGTGGCATACTAAATGCATGTTAACACAATTGAAACAATGAGCCTATCAATTTAGAAGCCATTGTTATAATACGCAAACTGATGTGTTTGTTCATTTTAAGTACATTATATACCCGAACAATGCGTTAAAAAATTATGTAGTTATTATATAATCTAACATTCCAACTATACGTGTCCATGTCTTAATATGATGTAAACTTTTTCTAACAGTGTGCATACTCGATAAATAATATACGTGTTTGTGTTAATGCGTAAGCTTATAAAGTACATATAATATATTATGCACAACCACTTATGACCCATACGTTTAACATCAGGTTATCCAAGACCGACAAAGGCGCTCAGCAACTGTCATGGACCGGGAAACAGCGAGGACATTGTGTATATCCGAAATGAACTCTAAACTTGTTCAGAAGTGTTCAGCCCTTCCTGGACTTGACATCGAATCGTACTATGATAACTGCGCCTCCGATGCCATGGTATTATCGGATGTTTAAAATATCACCATACAAACATAAAGTTTGGCGTCAATATAACGGGTGTCATTCATAAGGACATGCTTAGACTGTATTAACAATTATGTTTTGTAAAGATAATATAATATGATACATCATTTACATTCAGTATCGTGTTGAGTATTTAGGTCTTAACAGAAAAACAATGTATGGCATATCAAGTTGGAGCACCATTTTTAACGTATGCGTAATGAAATAAATTTGTGTTTATTGTTTATAGGCATCTAATTCCACGGAATGGACGCAAGTGCACATAGAAGGAATAAGACAAGCTTGCATCCAATTTCTTGAATTCAACAAGCCGATCCCACCCGACGTTTTGGTAAATATTACGGTTATAACCGACAATGAAACATCGACCAACGAAGTGCCCTCTACTACTGCACATCCATTGGTCAACGCTTGGGACATTAACACTCTTCTTAATGACATCCGAGATATTTCATGTTTGAATGACTGTACTAGTCACGGCGAATGCGTTCACGGTGAGTTTATTTTATTCTGTAAATCAAACCCGGTGTACATCATTATAGTTGAAACAGCATATTACAAGTTAGCCACTCACGTACCGTTTGCTCGTTTTATAAGTATAAATACTAAATTCAAATAAACGCAGTTAACACGTTTAATGCAAATCCCTTATGCCTCCTTAATTTATTTTCCTGTGTGCAGTCATCCTACCGGCAAGTTGACTAGAGCTTGCGTAGTCAATTTTTTATTGTATGCAAACTGCAATGAACGGAGTTTAAATGCTTCATAGTCGTAATAAGTACGCAAAATACAATAATACAAATGCATGTGTTAATATAGCATATTTTTTTCTAGGCATATGCATTTGCGATGCCGGTTTTATCAGCGACGACTGTTCAGTTAACGTAAATGCAGCCCCAGAAATTATTGGCATCCCGGACGAAGGAGTGTGCGATTTGTCAGAACGTCCGTGTAAACAAACAGTGCTGTTAGGAAGAAACTTTGCTGATGTAGACGCTTTGACCTGCAAACTGGTTCCGTTCAAGGTGCGTTAATATATAAATATAAGCCTTTACAAGTCCTTGGTCATTTTTTTAAGGCACGGACCGATTGCAAATGTCAAGTCAATCACAATAGAAACACGACGTACGTTTTCATCCATTGACTAGATTGCATGATTCTGCACTGCACTCTGAGCGTTAAAATGTCTTTTGTCAAAGTGTTTTATAATTATTAACATATGTTTACATGTTTATCAGAGATGGATATGTTATAGCATTGACTCGTACGATTTACTAAGGGGTTTACTTGAATAACACTATACTCATTCAATTAATTAATATATGTGTATACTGTAACAACACTTTGGATTTACTTAACACATTTCTTGACAACCCTAGGTGTTTGGGAATGGAACAGTTCAAAACGAACTCGCCATAACAGTAGAAGCAAAACTTGACACGTTCATTCAAGTTATCTGTCCCTTGCCGACCGGAAATAGAAGACGCAGATCACCTGGTAATCCACAGACAGACGACATATGGGCAACAGGTTACACTGTTGCTGTTTCAAATAACGGACGTTTGTTCAGTGTCGCGGACTCCATTGTCATATTCGATTCCACCTGTATGGAATGCCGAAAGACGAATGGTCAAATAGCGTGCATCAAAAGGGTAATGCTTTTTTAATAACAACATTATCATATGATCTTATATCGAATTCAATCACTTTTGTATTTGATGTAATAATCAATTCATTAACTATATTTGTTGCTGTAACGACGTTCACTTCTTTTACTATCATACAGATGAGTTTATAATTGTTTTGAAAAAAACACATGATCAATTGTGTTTTCCAGACTGGTTACTGTGTATATCATGGCATGTGTTATACGAAGACAGAGACACTGGGTTGCTATAGCTGTCAGGGTGAATCTCCGGAGTCGTTAAATTGGATACCGGGCCCCGGTAAAATAGTTTATTTACATTTTCATGACACATTTTTTTAGCAAGGCTCAGCTATTATCGTTGTTTAGATAACACGTTCATGCAATAACTATATGAGCCATGTAATTTGATCCTATTTACGTTTATCATAACACTAACATGCATTCTAATCGCAAATTTGAAATAATGTACGACTTTATGTTTAGAACTTGACTTGCACATGTAATAGTAGATTATGAATGTTAACTTGCAACTAGTATAACAAAATCATCAAATCGTCATAGAAAATTAGACTCAATGAATAAGTGTACTGTCATATATATTAAAATCAAGGCATTTCATTAAATACAGAAATTTAATTCATTTTACATCACATCCAAATAACTTAATTAATATGAAAATAATAACTAAATCAAAAAGATAGGGCAGAATAAATAATTATAAAGAGGTGTTCATAAACTAATAATAAAATAAATACAATTTAAATGAAAACAAACCTGTCTGAAATCGTTTTATAGTACAAAACGAGTTTTTAACAATAATAATGAATCTATATTCTAAGTAAATGAAAACAAGAGCTCACACAGCATTGCCTCACGAACAAAAGTGTGAAAAACATGAAATTCCGAGTGACTACATACAAAAACTATCTATAAAATATACCTTTTTGCATTTCTTATCAACAGTTGAAAATGTTTAACGAAGTCCGAATGTCTTTAATAGACATTTTTAACCATTTCTGTATAACGGGTGCCTATGGTTTTTGCTACATGTTTCTCGTAGATTGTTTAACATTTCTGAATAATATTCGCCTATTTTTTGTGCACTCAGACTGCGAAGTACAAACTGAGCCAATCGAGAAGCATGCGTCGTTGATCATTGGACTTTGTGTTGGACTTGTAGCAACTTTAGTAACGGTTGCAACAGTTATACTTCTTGCGAAATTTGTCTGGTATGTATATAAATATCACTGTTTTATTTAAATGACGTCTGCAGGGATGCATTTAAGACCAATATATAAAACTTAACTTGCGCAGTATTTGGTTTGGAATGGCATATGTGATCACATTGTTTCCATTCTACACATTTGCGTCCATTTATGCTTCCGGAACAGTGGCGACAACGGATATAAATACGTGTATAAATACAACGTGCATATATTAGTATGATATAATATAAAGAATACCACTCCTAATGTTAATTTGGATTAATGGACATTGGAGTCATGTTAACGATGCATCTGCAACCGTGTTGGTTGAGATCTGCTGTAGTGCTGGTTTGTGTATTTCCAGTAAGAAAAAAGACGAAATAAGACTTGTACCAGCTGCCCTTGGTCCAGCAAAACCTGTGTTCCATTCTGAGTTTATTTACGGCATTCAGCTTGAAGCAATATCTAACCCAAAGTCGCGTGAACAGGCGTGGATCGAAAACGACCAAATGTAAATAACCTTACGATTATGATATTTCAAGATGTAGACATGTAAATAACTCAAATTACATTAATTAAGTTGTGTTTAGCTTATACAACACTATGAAATATCAATCTTGTGGTGCGGCAGGACATTTATCCATATAATTTGAGTGGCCATGAAATTATAATTATTCTTGCACTTATTTTATTATTATATTGAAATGTTAGTATATTGTTTTAGTTCGTATGTCTGAACCGTTTAATGTGAAGATGTTATTGATATAGGCATATCAATGCTTCGTCAACGACATCCGTCATTCTGCTTTTGAACGGAAGAATTATACATGATCCAACAATCAAATCGCTGCATTATGAGCCTGTTAAATTGATTGCTGCTATATTTACGTTGCAGGATAAATGTGTCTAAACGTGAAACAAGAGAACACGTATTTCCCGCCACAGCAACGCAGTGTTTCATTCGAGAACAAACACTCGATCAAATCAAGCTGTATGACGCGGATATTTAATTGAACATGATTCACTTTCAAACATGAATGAAAGCAGTTGTAGTTTATAGCAAATATGTTATCATGATTTAAACCACTTCGTTGTTTTTATGAATATATTATGAAATACCATACACAATTATATCATAACAATGTGATTTGATCATTTTACTTTTGTTAATACTATTTGTATGTAGAAATTCAAAATGTACGTGTACAATATGAATGTGCACCATTAATTTGTATAAATCAGCGGTATAGTATTTAAATTTGATCACGCGTAAATGAATGTTTATTCTGAGAAGCTACAAAAAGAATGAGATTACAGTCCATCCTATTATGTGTTGCGAACAGTTATAATATCAATATCTATGAAGTAGTTTTACGAAAAAACACAGTAAAAGTTTCAAGGCAAACCTATGTTTGGTGAGATTACCAGATATGTAATTTCATGAATGATGTGTATCATAAACCACCTTTTTACTGCATGCTTATAGTAACTCTAACGCTCACGTGGTATTATCCAAATGTGACACAAATTGACTACAAGTGCTTTATACAGTTTCATGAACTACATTGTTGTTTATTCGTTGAAGTGTTGATTATAAAAAAAAATCTTTAATTAATGATATTGTGGATTGCGAGATGTTTTTGTTCAATGTTTTCTATAAAAAGAACTTGATAAATTTAATATTTAAATGAATTGTCATTAATCATTTAGTACTATTAACAATGTGGATCGGTTTGAATTTTAGTAAAAGCTGTTGTCGTTTTTTGTGACTTATTAACCTTTTTGACGAAAGCCGACCGCATTTTAATATTAAAATTCACATGCAGAACGGACTTGTATTGTATGAGCATACATTTATATATTTCTGCTCACACTAGATTTGCCTTACACAGATGCCTGCCTACTATTATTTGTATATGTTTTCTATAATTGCTTGATTAATCGATGCAATGTCTTTCGATTGTGAAATAAAACTGTTTAAAAGCAAAATAATTAAATTAGTTACATGTTATAACCTCGCCATGCATATGATTCGACGTTAAAGCGAGCATATTCGACCAATCTAAAAATTCAAAACAGAAAAAATGGTTGATGATAAAAGTAGCTAGACAATACGTTAAGAGGAAGTGGTACCAAACAATAACGAAATAAGAGTTTTTTTTAAATAACAAATATATTTCGCTCGTTCGGTCGAAACTTAATTCGCATTCACAAGCATGTACATTGTTTTGGTAAATACCCACTTGTCTATGCAGATGGGTTGATATAAATCAAAGCAAATTCGAGTAAACGTTTCGGTATCAGCTTAAACTTGGTTGTTATGAATTTCATGTAAGAAAACACAATTTGATTTAAGGTATCATTAAATGACAGTTAATATATTGAATTTCACATTCCTAGCTCATATTTATGTACAGGTTTAAGATTGAGAACATAAAATTTTGACATTCAAATCGGATATACACGCTTTAAGGGTAAACTTGTAACACAAGTGATTCGCAATGGCTTAGTTGGTATGGTGTCCGCCAAGAGACCGGGAGGTTCACTGTAGGAGGTCTTTTAGATCTCCCTCAAAGATATCAAGTTATGATACTACCCAGGAAAATAAATCGATAGTGTTTAGTAGGCCTAAGGTTTTCGATGCAACGCGAGAAACATGTAAATATATCACAACGATTTAAAAACTGGATTGTTGGTGACTATGTTAAAAATCAGTTCATACCTACTCGATATTACAAAGTATGAACTTAATGCAAGGACCCTCAAGTCATACCCATCAATTTTGTGTAATCTACTTCTTGCGCTGCGCTGGCAGATTCAACAGTGTTCTTCATTTAAAACAATATTGCGGGAAGTCCTTAATTGACGGTAACAAAGAATATTGTGAAAGATGAGTCATCCTACTTCCAACAAATTATCATCTTTTAGTTTGAATATGTTAAATTATTATTTCGTAAATATTGAAAACGCATTTAATAAAATACCATGTGGTTATTTCTTGGTTTAGAACACTCAAGTAATTGAACATGTATTGAAGTGTTACACATATGATTCAAAATCGCGCAACAAATACAGACTAACAGTTTTGCACTCAAAAAGATACTTAAGACGAATTGTTCACAATATCCATATATCGTTTAAAATTATTGTAGGTAAACCTTGATGTCTGTTCTGCTGGAGTAGATGAAGTTTATCATATTGATGTTTGTTACTTCAACAGCTGGTCTCACGGAATTTTCATTAGTCGTTCTTTTGCCCATTTTTGGCGCGTTGGCGCCTACGATATCTTGTTTTGTCAGGTTTTAAAAACCAAAAAATCGCGTCGATACAAATGCTATAGCTATTTTTCCTTATGTCTTTTCTCGCTCTGTCGCGTTCGTTTGTCTGTGGTTTTGAAGAGCTCCAGAATGACAAGACGCAACACACGACCACACATCAATGTGTCGTTCTTCTGTTGCTGCGGGTTGAACGAAATCAACACAAGGCCACCTTAGAACGAATATCTAACGCGCCCATATGAGAACCTTGTCATGTTATGATTATTTATGGTTAAATTCAAATAAAGGTCCTCATGCTACAAATGTAGTTTGAGTAGTTTCACTGCGTTTATATTTGAATGTTGTCGAACGTTGTATACCGATGTGTATGTATTGGCAGTTTTCTCAAGCCGATATTCTACTTTTTCTGCATTCTCTAATCATCTTTAAGGCAATATGTATTGTATTCGCCACGTCATGGACAATCTTTAAAGTGCCCATTACCTTAACCACGGAATTTGTGTTTCGGACATCCTTCGTCATTTTATGTCGAATAGTGTGCTACCTAATTGCATAGTTGTTCGAATAAAATAAATTAGCGTAAGACCACTATGCCGTCATCTTCAATGCAAGAGCATCAACACCAGCTCCGGAAAGAAAAACTGCAACCTTTCGGAAACTACGAGAGATCAATATTGAAAAATTTAAACAGGATATCACAGAGTAAGAAATACAATTTGAAAATATACATGACCCTGAAACCCTTGTCCAAACTTATGAAACTAAACTTTCAGCTTTGGTAGACAAACATGCTCCACTAAGAACAAAATCTATAACCCTGCGGCCGACTTGCCCGTGGTACACAGATGAGCTTCATGAAGCTAAACATATCAAACGAAATTTGGAAAGAAAATGGCTAAAATCGAGACTCACTATTGATCATGAAATTTATAGAAACCACTGCGCCAAAATGAACAAAATGTTGAAAAAAGCACGCGTAGATTTTTATTCAGATAAAGTAACATCCTGTGGCCGTGATCAAAAGAGCATGCACAAAATCACAAAACACTTACTAGATGGCCCATCTGAAATAGCTCTCCCGTCTGGCAAAGCATCCGATGAGTTAGCACAAGATTTCAATGATTTTTTCATAAATAAAGTTAAAGGTATCAGAAAAGATATTTCTGAACATGCCCTATCTCATGCAAATTCAAAACAGAGTAATGATAATAACCCAACAGCAGAAACATGCAGTTTGACACATTTCCGTCCGACAACTGAGGAAGAAGTTGAAAAAATCATTATGCAATCCCCAAATAAATCTTGCGAGCTTGACCCTATTCCAACTTGGCTCCTGAAAGAATGCAAAACTGAACTGCTACCAATACTGACAAAAATCATCAATCTTTCGATGGAAACGGCAAGTGTGCCAAGATCCTTTAAAACATCACGTATAAGACCTTTATTAAAAAAGCCCACCTTAGACAAAGAAACACTACAAAACTATCGCCCGGTTTCGAATCTGCCATATGTTTCAAAATTATTGGAGAAAGTTGTCAGTAAAAGAATAGATGAACATTTGACAGAAAACAATTTAAATGAAGAAAACCAGTCTGCATACAGGAAGTTTCACTCAACAGAAACAGCTTTGTTAAAAGTTCAAAACGATGTCCTACAATCATTAGATAAGAAAAAGGTCACTGTCTTTGTTATGCTGGATCTCTCTGCCGCTTTCGACACCATCGACCACATAACCCTTTTAAACCGCCTCGAACAACTGTTTGGATTTGCTGAAAAACCACTACAGTGGGTAGCTTCCTACCTATCTGACCGCTTCCAAACGGTGAGCATTGACGGCAAGGTATCAGAACCAGTGCTGCTGACCTTCAGTGTACCCCAGGGATCTGTGTTAGGTCCAAAATTTTATACCATGTATACTAAACCTGTTGGGGAAATTTGCAAAAAACATGGACTCGGGCATCACTTCTACGCCGATGACTCGCAGCTCTACCTTTCCTTTGAACCCACCGATGGAGCAGCCCAAAATGAAACACTAAATCGAGTTGAAAAGTGCCTCCAAGATATCATCTCGTGGATGAATACAAATATGCTCAAACTTAACACCGACAAAACCGAGGTCATAGTATTTTCAAGTCAAAACAACGCCAAGTTCGTAGAAGGGTTAACTGTTAAAGTAGGGGACTCGACAATTAAACCATCACAATTCGTTCGAAATCTCGGTGCTTGGTTTGATTCAAGAATGAACATGGAACACCATATTAATGCTATAAGTAGATCATGTTTCGGTCAGATTAGGCAAATAGGTCACATCAGGCAATATCTTACACCAAATGCCACAAAATCCTTGGTCAATTCACTTGTCACATCTCGGTTAGACTATTGCAATGCACTGCTGTATGGAACACAAACATCAGCTATCAAGAAACTACAAAATGTTCAAAACACTGCGGCGCGTGTTATCACAAGAACATCCCGCTATAGTCATATAACACCGATCCTAAAAGAATTACACTGGCTCCCAGTAGAAAAAAGAATCCACTTCAAAATACTCACCAATGCTTTCAAAGCCTTAAATGGACAATCGCCTGTATATCTTAAAAACCTACTTGAAGTCTACGAACCAAAGCGAAACTTAAGATCAAAGAACGAAGCGACTTCATTAGTGATTCCAACGAAGATTAAATCCGTATCATACGGGGAGCGAAGTTTCATGTACGCTGCCCCCAAACTCTGGAACTCACTTCCATCAAACGTTCGTGGTTCTCTAACACTGAATTCCTTCAAAAAGGCACTGAAAACTCACCTCTTCCTCCAATCTTATGCAACATAAGCAGTGGTTTATTCAATTCATTATATAAAATCTCAATCATCATGAACTTGAATTAACCCTTTTAAAGGAAGCATATTTATTCCTTTGGGGGTTTGTGGACTCGTGGTAATGGTATCCTGACGTTACCCTTGTCTCAATCAGCATGAACTTGAATGTACCCTTTTAAAGGAAGCATAATTATTCCTTTGGGGGTTTGTGGACTCGTGGTAATGGTATCCCGACGTTACCCTTGTCTAAATCAGCATGAACTTGAATGTACCCTTTTAAAGGAAGCATAATTATTCCTTTGGGGGTTTGTGGACTCGTGGTAATGGTATCCCGACGTTACCCTTGTCTAAATCAGCATGAACTTGAATGCACCCTTTTAAATGAAACATAAATATTCCTTTAGGGGTTTGTGGACTCGTGGTTATGGTACAATTTGTTTTTGTTCTTGTTTTTACGTAGTACTGATAGTTTAAGTTTTAGATTTTATTGTGTCAATAATTGTCTTATAGGGTAGTTGTATAGTGTCTTGTTGATCTTTCTAATCTAGGGTTACTGTGCATGTTTTTTTAAGTAGTTCTTATAGTATAAGTATAATAGAGTAGTTTTATAGTATAATTGAGTAGCTTTGATCGATTTCTTTTGAAACTGTGTTGCAAAATGTATTCGTATCTGCGATACGTCAAATGTTCTTATGTAAAGCGCCTTTGAACGTGCACTCTTGTATGAAAAGGGCGCTATATAAATCCGGTATAATAATAATAATAATTAGCGATAAGCTGTTGTTTCACTCGAAATCATTTAATTTAGATAAAAATTATAAAAATTATGATGCACTGTCACGTTAACACCGTCCACAATAAATTAAGATGCTGTACTTTTCATAGATACAAATTAAATACCCATCGAAGATGTTTTCCGGATCTCCACAATTTAAAAAAAAACACACAATCTAGTACGTTTTTACCAAACAACGTTATTTAATTCAAATGTATAACGTGTACGGTTAAATTAACTGTACTAATGAAATGCATCGTTAATACAATTTTTTTTTAGGTTTTAATAATGTACACAAACAATGTTAGTGTATTGTGATTTTGATATATTATAATAATCGAGAACTTGTTCTCAAAACAGACGCGCATTTGAATACTGCATAAACCCCACATTTATGATGTCGTTCTTTACCTATACATAGACATGTGTCTATATGGTGGTGCGGTAGTCGAGTGGTAACACTCTTGTCTACCATTCCAGGGGTCGTGGGTTCAATCCCTGGCCGGGGCATTGGAAACTTTAGAAATGCTTCAAGTGTTTCCTACCCAACTAGAGATGTACTGGTAGGAAACCCAGGTAATTCTCGAGTGTATCGGTGCTATACACTGAGCACGTAAAAGAACCAAGGGATCTATTCGCAAAGAGCTAGGGTATCGCACCCGGATTCATTGTATCACAATACAGTCTCTTCTGATTGCTGTCTCTTCAGCAAAAAAAAAAAGAACCCCCATTTGAAATAAGTGCTTGCACTTTCATGGGTTATTCTTGACTGCCAGGTCAAAAGAAATACATACAATACATATGACTAATATGCCCGAAAATTCAATGGAAAATTTTGTCTCTTAACTCAGTTTTTGAAGAAAAGACATGCTCCTTAAAGCACATATTGTACCGATTCCCCTGATAATTTATGTTGTACGCCGCAAATCAGTGTCGAGCTATATAACAACGCATCCGAAAAAATGATGTTGTTTTGGCTACAAAGGTGGAATAATAAAATTGGTTAATGTACCAACTTTAGCATGAAGTTGAATAGCATCGCAAACCATTCCGCTATACTCTATGAGAATACGATGGAAGAAATGCCAATGTTCAATGTATAGTTATATCACCTCGAATGTGGGAGGGGAGGAGGCATTTACAAAATCCAATCATATTGTAAGAAGTATACGTCATAATTAATATTTAACACTGTTACATATATACATTGATGTCATGGGTATCAAAAGTTGTTCATTCAGTCATTTATTTTAGTTTACTTAATAATCAATATTGTATAAAACAGGACAAAAACGTAGCCTTATAAAACAAACATAACTTTAAAGCAACACACATTGCAGAAAATACCCATATACATATATATATATATATATATATATATATATGTGTATATATTAGTTCGAACGGTCCTTTGGTTATGATTCGATTTTAAGTTTTTCAAACAAAGAGCAGACAACACTGTTTTGGACAACGCCCGGATGTCACTCAACGCCGACCGCAGATTGTTCAACAATACTTATAAAAGTGACTAAGGCTGGTGTCACACCCTTGTAAGAGTTTAAGTGAAAAACACTTTGTTGGCTCATATCAGTCGAAATACATGCAAAACCTCACACGTAGCCTTAAACTGATCACATTGCATACACGTTTAAATGAATAACGCAATTCAAATTTATAGCAATCAAGGAGAATCTAACTTCGATAACATTATTATTTATTTACGCAATTGTAACTATTCCCAAGAGCAACATAATTACAGCCTTCTGCAGCTAACTTACCCATGGCTGTTTCCGGAGTTCCCTTTATTATGTGACAATAATGTGAACGATGTAAAGGTTTGAGGCTTATTTGCAATAATGATGAACTACATATGCTTGCGTTGTATACAGTCGAGCCAAGGTTTATACTTCTTTAAAACACAATCTCGCGCCGCATACGATTTGATTTTTTTTTCCTCCATACTCTAAATCGCTATAGTCTGCGTAAGGGTAGCTGGGTAACGTTCTTTTATAGAAACGATTTGTTGTACCTGCATGTGCCGCTATATTGATTTTGTTTCAGTCAAATGAATTAAAGGGACTTGTTCACACTTATTTGCATTTTTTTTCAAGTTTTTTATTTTATGCTTTAAATTGATAAATTTAAACATCGGAAATAAAGTGCTCCAGTATAAAACAAAAATAAAATCAAAGAAAGAAAGAAAGAAAAAAGTAAGCCGCACCTGGACTCGAACCACTGACCTTGGAGTAAAAGTCAACAATTAAAAATACATTTGCGTGGTTTTTCCCTGACTTAATATAAACACGAAGTGTGAAAACAACAACGACAACAACAACAAACATGGCGGAACCTGTATCGTCAAACACGGAAAAAGAAGGTAAAATATGTTGTTTTTTTTATTGTTAATCTCAATAGTGCGTGCGATTTTTGTAAAAGAATGTTATAAAATAGTATNGTGCAACAAACAGAAGAGGTAAACTTATATAGCTGCATTTGTCTCTCTTGATTTTATTTGAGAATATTGAAATTATATGTAGATAATGTTTTCAGATATTCAGACTTGTTGTGTTTCCTGAAACAAAAATATATGTCATTGTAAAATAAATCTTGAATCGAAACAGAAACAGAAAGAGCCACAGTTCAACGCATTAATTGTTGCCATAAAAAAGTCTTTGTATGTACTTAAACACCTTCTGCCAGTGATGAATATGAAAAAAAGGAAGAGAGAATCTGGCAAAGAGAGTTAAGTGTTGCCACATGAGCAAAGAAATTTTGAATAATGCTCCTTCACTATAAAAGATGTATCATGTATATTTAAATTTTACATAAAAAACTGCCACGCATGTTTAAAAATGGTGTCGTAAAAAATTCTATATGTACAGTACATGTCGTTACAAATAATGTGAATTTGTTTAGCTTTTTGTTAAAAACATTTATTGTATTTGTGTTTAAATGCAGAAATGTCTTTTCTAGGATATCAAAGACCACCTCACTTATGAGGAAGCATAGAAGCTGTTGAAGGAAATTGCTGCCAACAGTTTATAATCCCTGGCAGCCTGTCCCATACCAGCTTGGACCATCTTCAAGGTAACCATGATGGTGTGTTTGCAAGAATTATCCATATGATGAAGAACATCTCTGTTGTGGCATGGCCTCACAATACTGTACAAGCCAGAGACCAGTATGTTTACTGTTGTTGATAATGACTCATTTTTTATGTTTATTTTTTTGTGGACCTGTTTAACAGAATTAATAATGCACTTTATCTATATCAAATATTTTATTTTTCTGTGGGCCTGTTTAACGGAGTTAGTAATGCATTTTATCTATATCAAATATTGTTGTTTGTAATATAGATATAGAACACGTAAAAACTACCCATGTTATTGTCTCAGCTTAAAATCAAAAGTGTAGAAAAAATAACTCATGTACTGTCAAAACAGTGGCGATTATGTTCCTGCATCCTAAAAGTTGGACAATAACAGCTATATATACATGTATAGATTAAGCAAGGGGTTTTGAATTTTTTATGTGTTCATATTTTTCAGAAAAAGGAATTAGTGGTGACTGATCTCACCCTTCTTACACAGGAAAAGTTTTGGAACAATGTGTTCGCACTGAAGATATGGAGGACACAAATTGATCATAGTGCATCCTCTGGATACATGGACGCCTTCAACGGGAAGACAGCAACACGGTACCTGCCTTTTGTTTGACAGTGATCCGTGCTAAATATTCAAGTCTAACTGGCAACTATTAGGATTTTGTTCCGGGACAAGGAGTAGGATGGTGACATTGCATCCTAATTGTTTAATCCTCAAGAATTCTATGTTTGTAGTGTTGTTCAGTGCTTTTTTTCAAGCAATTAATATAATTATTGTTAACAGCTTTTTAAGTCTTGTTGTTTAAGAATGTTTGCAACATTTAAGTGGATAAATGGTTGTTTCAAATTTGAATTTTCAGTAATGTATTCTTCATTAAATGATGTAATCTTAATTTCTTGCAATATAGTGTAAATAATAAGAACACAATTATCCTTTATATACAAAATGAAAATCAAGTTTACTGTTCTATTAATCCTTATTTACTGATCTTGTTCTTTTGTCAAAAATATTACAGGGGCATATGTACAGTATGTCTTAAATNCTGTTCTATTAATCCTTATTTATTGATCTTGTTCTTTTGTCAGAAATATATCAGGGGCATATGTCAGTATGTCTTAAATAAAAGGGGCAGTTCTTAGAAAATTAACATGTATTTTATCAATGCTTTTTCAAACTTTTCGCACATTTATTTCCAGCAACAATATGTAAGTATATTTATGTAACACAAATTAATAACATGAATTAACTATTGAAAATTGGAATGAAATTTGTACTCATCTATTTTGCTGTGATGTTAAGAATTGAGCTGAATGTACATTTTATGAATAATTTGACTTAAAGTTCCACTGATTTTGCTGCGCCTGCTATCACATAACATGTTTTACTGAAAGTTTCTTTAAAGATTTTATGTGAGAAGACTAAATCAATCATTTAATTAATACTTCAGCCTCGCTCTGGGAAAAGGGGGTGTAATGCATGTACAAACGATTGTCCAAGATAAGGCTGTGCAGTCTGCACAGGCTTATCAGGGGCAACATTTTCCGTCTTATCTGGATTTTCGCAAAGAAGACATCCTTTCAACGAAAAATACAATAAAGCGGAAATTGTCTGTCTGATTGGTGTGGACAGCACAGGTTAATATTGTTCCACAATTTATGCAAATGCATTTCTTCCCATTTTCCCAGAGCAAGGCTCGTCTTTTAAGTTTATAGCTATCAATATGCTCTTTAACTTTTGAATCATTATGCAGTTTCATATAATAATGTATGATAAGACATTTTTAATTGATGCATATTCTTTTGTACAGTATTGAACTAAACATGTACAATAATAAGTTGTTCACTAAACATTCTTGCAGTAATGTTTTGCTGTGTAATAAAATATTTAATCAAAATTGAACAATTAGCTTCTCATTTCTCCATGTGATTTATTAATATACATGTATTTTAAAGTAGAAGAACGACAAAATCCATAACTCAATGAACACAAAACATAGTACACTATATTCATTGAACAAAATTATGATTAATACAATTTTGAATAAATGTTCCCAATTAATAACATTTTGCCAGATCAAATTATTTCCGAGTTCCATCAAATATTTATCTATGGATAAACAACACTTTATCATCTGTTTTTAGTGCTATTACAATAAATGGTTGTTTATAGACTGATAAACAATGGAAAATGTTACATATCTATAAACATGTAGAGCATTGTGCTTTGATGTCATTGTTAATGGAATATGAACAAATGTGATGGGCAGCTCGCACTACTAAGGCAGCGTATACCTAAAGAGGCAACAATTCCTGTTCATAGTCTTGGAATGTGACGAAAAATCTGGGAAATGCTGAGCCAATTGTTTATTAAGTTATTTGCCAGACACGGTTTTCACAAATACTTCTGTTTCAGAGTGACCTAAGATCGAAGACTTTGAATCCTCTATTGTAATTACAAAACAATTAACTCGCCATATTTGATCATGGGTCTCCCATAAAAAAATAACAAAATCCATGATACCTTACATCTATAAGAGTCAACAATTCCTGTTAATTGTCTTGACTTGTGACAAAAACATCTGGAAAATGCTTAAACCAAAGTTTATGTAGTTATTTGTCGGATATTTCAGCTATTTGTTTATAAGCAGTTCACTTATTAAAATATAAACAATGTTATCACAATACGTATTAGTGTGTATAAGAATTAGTATAACATTATGATGACAGAACCATAAACCAANTCTCAGGTGAGCGCCTTAGGGCCTGATGGCCCTCTTGTTTGTTTTATTAGTTTACAGTTTTTTGTAACTATTGATTGAAAGATTGATGATCTGAAAAAGGTGTGTTATGCACAATGTCCTTGTGTTGAGATTTTGTTTTCGCCTTTTGTCCTTTGTGCATCGTCTTTTTTTAATTTTTGCCTTGATAGCACTTGTTACTGGCTGATTAAAGGCGCATCAATTACTCTAAGGTTTAAATATTTTCATAAACATTCTGTTTTGGAAATAATTTTAACTAGAAATGGTGCAGCAAAGGCCGACGCGTAACCCCACGCCGAATGTTTGACCTAGGTGTGCCCCAGGGTTGNAACTTTGATCGAAGTGGATTTTCCTTGTTGATCTCCGTATATTCAGTGCAAATACTCTACACGCAAGCACAGCATGTACGTGTATCCCCTCTTTTTATTGATTGGCACCGCTGTCCAATTGTTGGCTGCCTTTAATTTACTATGAAATAACATATTAGCTTACTAGTATTTGAAATTTTGAAATGTACACTAAAACGTATAATAATAAAAACTATGTATTAAATTTGTTTGCTATTGTAAACAGTATTTTATTCATATCATGTCAATCAGTTAACCTACCAATACTTTTCTGGGCTACTTGCATCACATGCACAAGACGTCGACAACGTCATTGAAGTTATTGACGGGCTCCGGTTAATCTCATTATACACGTTTTGTCTAAAAGGAGTATTGGTAAACTGTGTGTTTTTGTTAGACAAATACATTCAGACAACGTTCAAATACCCTTTTCGTATAAAATCAATTAAGCTGTTTGCATTATAACCAAACATTCCACGTATTTCGGGCACATTAATCGATCAAGAGCGGTTTATTTAATCGAACGGATCATGTTGGTCGTTATTTACGAGTGTGTTTTTCTAGCACAAACAAATGGCCGCAAATAAGTATTGCAGAACGATTTTAAGGGACAGGGTGGAACAAGATTTGTGTAAGATTTATTTAGACATAGTAAGAACGCTCATTTGGTTTTGATATCTGCGTCTTTAATATTAATATAAGAGAACTAGAGCAATGTGAGGCATCCATTTAATTAAAAACAAAAATACTGGTCGGCGTTTTGGTACGGTTGTATATGAGTGCATTTTATACAATAATACTTCGCATCTTAGTACAGTATTGCTATTATATTCTGATGAATATCGTTAAATCGCAAAATCTTGCACAACATTGTAAGTCCTATCACATGCAAGTAAGTTCGATATTATATTCAGAATTTAATTGGAGTCTGCAAATTTCGTGATTGTGTTTTAAATTCAATAATGAAAATCAACTAGACTAGATTTAAAGGTTTGCTTCAACGGTTTTCAGAGTAGTCTAGTTTGCGCTGTTCTGATTAAAACTTACTTTACATGTACCGATGAAAAGAAGACATGACATGTCTTTGTAACCGACGTTTTAACAAATATCATTTTGAGTATATTCTATAAATAAAATACAAAATTAACACAACTGATCGGTTGCGTGACTATACAATAAACACAATATATGGACTAAGTATTGTTAATACTGCTTTCATGCTGCACAACAATGAAGACATGTTTTGTTTGGTTGTTTGTTTATTTTTATATTTCCTCATTTTCAACAGTGTTCAGTCGTATCACGGCTGTAAGTTGAAATATTCACATATTTCATGGGTTAACTGGTTTACTAGTATACTAATGCTAGTAACTGCCAACTGCCCTACTTGAATTATAGGAAGGGTAGGAAGGGAGAGAAGTGCCGTAAAAAGTAAGTTGGTGGCAAATCACTGCACAAGGATTGGGATCGGACCCGCGATCCTTGGATTTGTAAGCCAGCGCTCTTGCAACTATGCTGGACCGAACAGTGAATATGTATCATGAATACAAGTTCAATGCATTACGGGAGTTAAATAACTTAATATTGTTCTTGACGATAGGTGTTAGAAAACATTTCAAACTAAAATATCAAGCAAATATAATGTCCCATATTTGACATTCTTTTGGTTTTTATTCTTAAATCACATTAGTGCGTGTGTAAAAGCATAATGTAACCACGTGGTTATTTTTTTTTAATTATTAATTACCGTATTAGGGGAACCAAGTCAATAAGAACGTAAACTACAAGTTTTACACAATAGTACCATTCAATTTAGCTACATTTATTTAAAACAAATAAAATAACAAAATCATTGCCCACTTTATTTTTTTTAAACATAAATGATTTGACAGGACTTCGTGAGCTCATCATGCAACTCATTGCGGAACGTTTTCATTTCTTAAATTTAGAGAGTTTGCCATAATTGATTTATGGTCGGCTATCGCAAAACAATCTAGAAAAAAGTGAGCCAAGACAGCTATGCCAAACTTAATACTGTACAAACCGTTTTGAAATTGAATCCACCTACATTTTAAGGTACAAACTACACGATCTCGACAAACTGAAAAAAATAGTGCCCCGAGCAGCGTTTAATGCACTTGTCCGCGAACGATTGTTAGAATAAGAAACGAACGTATGAAGTTATCATCCATTAAAACAAAGGCATTGTTTAACTTGTCTTATTAAAAGCTTCCAAACTCTCGTTTCATCATCTCTACTCATCTTCGTCGGTGGTCCCGTTTTTTAAATAGGCCGCCAACCAACTTCCTCCAGACGTCTCGTTACACAACAAAATATTTTCATAGTCATCAGTGTGTGTAGAAAAATATGTGTATATGAGGATTTAAAAATAATCGCCTATTTATATATTAATTGCTAAAATGCTACTCATTTATTTTCGACTCTGCCACAACCTACTTACAGCATAGCGAACATACACAATAGAGGTTAAGATTCAGACATGTACCCTGGATTATCATATTTAGAACCACTGTTTACTATTTACTTATGTAGCAAAAACAACATTCATATAACAAGAACAAAAAGGTATTATTTAACTTTACATATTTACTTTTTTCTATAAGCATATTGTATATTATGATGCATACAAACAACTACTGATTGTTTACATAACATTGAAGCATCTTGTTATGCTTGCATTGTACTTTTACAGAGCCACAGTATATATTAAATACAAACAAATGTCAGAGAAAACAGCATACCAATGTATTTTGAAATATTAAAACAACAAGCGCGTATCGTGTATCACGCCTACACATCAAGTGTATTGTCCTCGACGAATATTAATATTTCGTGTAGTAAGATGAACTACGTTCATAAACCGGCGGAGGAGATTCCCTGCGAGACGGTTCAGGATAAACATACAGCTTTTCAGCAGCTCCTATACCGGAATGTCTGGAACACGTAAATTATAGCATTGTGCAGACAAAAACACTTTTAAACGTGTGAATTATGATCAGGACCGGAAAATGTATGTGAATAAGGACAACACATTTGTATTTGTTTTAACGAATGCAAAATCTAGAGGCGTTTCTTTTTACGTACCGTTTGCGTTTGAGAACAAGCACAACGATGACGACTACCAGCACCGCAATCACACACACGCTGATGGTGAGACAAGCAATCAGCACGGTGGTAGTTTTATAATGTTGGTCGTCTTTTTTAACGTCTGATTCAGGTTTGATCCCATCTAGCCGTAAGTGTATAGTTATTATTACAATATAATAAATTATTAGTACACGGTTTGAAGCATCGTTAAACGTTAACATTGTATTAGCCTGTACAGTAAATTGAGGAAAATCCAACGAGTAGTCTTATATTTAAGGCAATTGAAAAATTGTCACAATAATACACTAACATTAAAATTCTAAAATCAGGGGTCATCGCATGGAACTGTCTATGTGAAGCATTCTGCTTTTAAATCGGAGTTTATGCTAGCCGAACCTCACATATTAATCAACCAACGCCGACTCATCTAGTATACAGGTATACTTAATTACGTGCAGGTTCGCGAACTTAAGTGCATACCTGTCATGTCTTGCCCGTTGCTGACAGAACTAGGGCGAATTGGCGTCTTTGTAGTCGAGATATCTGGTTCATGGCACAAGGCATTGGATACTGGCAAATGAAATATTCAAAACGGAAATTACGTAGAAATTAAAACATGCTCACCATATTTTCATTTTATTGAACATTAATAAACCTAGATAGCGAGTTTTTAAAACTGATTGAATATAAGATTCAGCCATTTGTAAGCAAAACGTGTGCAACGTACCGAAACAGTAGGCAGCAGGACACCCAAGATGATCTGGCAACTGCTGAAGCATGTATACGTAGAACGTAGAACAATTCTTGATCTGGATGGTGACTGTTTCATTGCATGCATCATTTTCTGTCTTTACACACGCATCCTCATCAATTATTCCGTCTGACATGTTTGGCAATGGATCTATCCATACACAAATAGTTTTTGTTAAAACATAAATATCCATTAATATATGCTTACATATGAATCATATTGAGCACCAGCGATACAATAAGTACAAAAATATCAATTAATGAAAAAGTACAAACAAATTAAGAGATCACTTGAAATCCGATACAGCCACGTGCATTTACTAGTATATGTACCTATCAACCAGAGTGGGATGTCAACTCCACAACTTCCTGTCTTCGGTTCATGATTAAGCATCACGGCATTCTCGGTGATATACCAATCAGTCGGCAGGTAGCTATCACACAGGAGATCATTCAGATCTATATTAGCAGGCACACACTGCTCATTCCTTGATCCGAGATTTTTAAGTGACTTGTGATTCTCCTTCAAACACGGATCGAGGTCGGGATCTGCCAAAAAGTCAAAAAATAACAAAACAACATTTACGAAATGGCTGTGTAATCACCAAAATGCGCTCTAAAGTAGAACACGTGAATTTAAGTTCCGCAAACTTCCACCAACGAATATCAATATAAAGTCTTACCAGTACATATAATTGCCAGAACACTGATCGACAAACAAATGATCTGCAACATCCCCTTAGTACTCATTGTTCCTGGCTGCTTGTTGAAAGATTAATCTCGAATGTCTGTTTTTTAATAACACAACTTGTTATATTAAATCCAATATAAAATCACGTCATGTAGATCGAGCCTCTTGACATGCAATCGTGAATAAATCACTCTTACCGAATGTTTTTCACTGAGGCATTGCAAATATAAAACCAATACTGCTCTTCTATTGATATTTTAACTGAATTGGAAAAATATAAATCGATATGCCGTTCATGTTTTAAAGCATGTCAAATAAAATACAACTTAACATCCGTGTTACATCTATTTAAGTTAAGCATTTATAATATGTTTTATAGGTTTCCAAACCTAAAACAGTATATTAATGTTTAAGTTGTTAATTATACAAATCATGATTCTGTTTATACTAATAAAACAACTTTATCTAACAAAAATAAAGCAAACATAATTAAAAAAAAAACAATTATTTAAATCAGACTAACTTCTTAAATAACAAATAGTAACGTCAGTTGCGTTATATGTTCTAACCGCTACACATACTCTGAATTGTAATGTATGTTTTCTCTGTTTTACGAAGGTTACTACTACCGAAAACGCACAAGACTGTCAATAATTACAACAACTCGAAAAATAAATGTGATCAAATAGTATCTATATTTCGTTGTTTGCATATTTTATTTGATTTGTGATTCAATGATTATTTTATTTATGTACAATTAAATGTGGTTGTTTTTAATTAAATCTGGTTCAAGTGTGGAGTTCGGAGCTTCATAACGCGGATTAAAAACTCCAATGCTTTGAATTGACCGTCCTAAAAAGGCGAAATTAGTGTTATGTAATGTGTTCGAGCCCGCTGCCGAAAGCTCGATATAACAGTTTAACTGCGACTTCATCGTTTGTCATGCAATTTTAAAATTACTTAAAACAGATGTCCACCATGAGCATACGAAGAGTTGTGTTTTACAACCGCCTCCCTATCGAAAAGGTCAACTTCAAACAAATTTTAAATTGGGTCATAAAATAGGTTGTCCAGACTACTATAACAGTTGTATTAATCATACAGTTTTAAAATAATGTACCATCAATGTTAAACATGTGGAGATGGCGCATCCAAGAAGGGAAGACACATAAGCGGGACACTTTTTGTTGTTCATTTTGTAGATATCAGCGAGTTTCATATAACGACCTCGTTTGTCTAGACTTGGCCATTTAACTTTAATATTCAGATTTCGTAGCGAAAAAGATCCAGTTAAGATCGAAATTACGCGCGGCTTCAGTTTGGGTTGTTTAAAGACCTCCTCGGTTAAACAACCATCCCACACAACCCACGCGTATTTTAATAAGGGCCGTAGCCCGCATGTAAGTTGAGCGTATTTGTTTAGACATTTTTGAGTGTTTTATTTAAGCGTTTGCATAGCGCCCTGAAGATTCGACGCGGAATACAAAACATTATTTATGGGATCGATTGATATTACAAAGCAGTTCAAAACTAAGATTACATCCAACACATTGCTGGACAAGTCTCACATATTTAAATCTATATGATATTATTGCTAGTATTTTTGATATGACTTGTTTTTATTCATAATATTGCTCTTACACGTATAACATTCAGATTTCCTGTATAACTTCAATCGGAAATTACTATCGATTCAACATTTATATACTATCGATTAATGAGAATGATGTTAATAAATGAACATCCGTCACCATTGTAACAAGTGAACATTTTTCAAAAAGACAGATTCTCTATAATGCTGAAGGCCTTTAGGTCTATAATATATTCCCCATATGTTTGTATAGTTTACATTGTTAATATTATATGGTTTAACTTCGATTCACATGTGAACAAATGAAACACCGTCATTCGAAAATTCTCAATAATCGTTAAAAAAGTGTTTATTTAATAAAGATATTTCAACTACAATGTGTAAACAAATATGTACTAGTTTTTATTCCATCGCAGCATGTGAAGTTTGACACAAACGGTTGAAACCGATTAAACTGATTTAACACCTGCAATAATTTGCCTTTCCCATCCCAAAGAGGTGACCCCAGCTTTAATCATTGTTTTATTCGTATTGTTGTGCTGTATGTATTATTTTTGTATTTTATATGTCATTGGTAACTTGCCGCAAATACAATATAATTAGACGTTAACCACATTATTGTTCATGTCTGTAATGTTATACGTGTTCTATAATGTTCACAACACATTAACTCAACCACTGACAGCCTTTGCAGACTGCAAATATGTCAACATTGAAGAATGTATCGGTTGCCTTGCGACGTGTACTTACGTTCGCAATATTTAATCTTCCTGATTGCGACAGAAAAAAAACACTTAGCGCTAGGCCTTAAACTTTAGAATTTCTGTTCAATTGTAAGTTAATACTTAAAGTAAGGTAAATATGTAATTCATTTGTGAAGCATGTCAAGCCAAATCTTGTGTTTACCTTGACATCAGTATGTTTAAATTTAAATATTGACAATTACTTCTACTTCATTGACAAATCGATTGATTGCCTTACATTACGCCTTAAGCATATTTGCTATGCATCAACAAACCTCATAACGATCTGTTTTGACATTGATCAACGCTTCCTTGTCTGGGTCGTGTGAAGAACATTTATAAATAAAATACGTTCACTTCAACGTTTGATGAACTGCTATATTGCTATTTCAATTGATCTTCTAAACGCCAAATTTAGCCTGTTTATGTCACTATGAAGCGCAGTACGCTATTATATGAATACAGTTTCAGTTTATTGACAGAAGCTTCAAGTACATGCCTTGCAAAAAAATTTACATTCACACACACACATGGCCACAAACATGGAATACTTAATATAAACAGTCGGCTGTACATAGTAATGATTGTGTAAGATACACTGTAATACATATTATTTTTTGTTTTTCTTTTGTTACCTTTTTTATATTGTATATATCTTTTGCTAGCTGATGTACTCTATCATTATTTTCGATTTGTTAATGTATAAAATATAATATCATGGTTTCTATGATTTCTATTCCGAATCCTATAAGGAATGTCTGCAATTTCAAAACCCGATTTTTCTTATTGGTTTCCCTGTCTGGGTCGTTTACAAAACAGTTATACATAAACAATTCAATTTTGATGCTTGATGAACTGCTACATTGCCTTTTCAATTGATCTTCTTAACACTAAATGTTGTAACTTTATGTCACAATGCAGCGCAGTACGCGAGTTTATGATTATTTGCCTCGCTCTGTGAAACGGGGCTTTATTGCATGTGCGTAGCGTGCAGTCCGCATAGGCTAGTCAGCGACGACACTTTAGGTCGCAACAGCAGCAGCAGAAAATTGCATGCCCTTTATCGGACTGACGGACTATGCAAACACTATACATCGCATACGAAGTTGAATACTATTAGTATACTATATTATTTAACGATATTCCAGATCAGTAACTCATATACGTGCACTTGAATACTTATTAATTTAACGCATACATCGATAGTACGAATCAGCACCATACATATACGTAATGAATCAACCTTGGCATAAAGAAAATGTTGCGTTCTTGTATAACATAACATAATAATTTGATAAAGACACAGCTTCCCATGAACAACTATTCAGGCATAAACAAGAACCGCTTGTATGTAACGGTCTTTACACGATTGCAAAGGTCCGTTTGAAGCGTGTCGCATGAGTAAAACATTAGTCTTTCATTTTGTGTTCCCACAGTGTTGCCATTGGATACTTTGGAAGGCTTGACGTTATAATGTATATTGAACGCGAATTATGAAACACAAAGCTAAGAGGATAATAGGTTTTTATTATATAGTGATTTAACATCATTAAACTTGTACTCTTACGCATGGTGCTGTGCATGAAATTTTCGCAGTTGTATCCCTTTAACATATTGATAGCATACATTTAGCGTTTTTAGTTAAATGTCCCTGTACATGCATTGGAAAATAAGCCATGTAACTGAGCGTGCAAACAAAATAAAGAGGAAGTTTTGAAGACCGCATTGGATTGGTATATGATAGGCAGTGTTTTCTGAATGTACATATGAAAAGAACGCCTTTGATTTCAGTTTGAATAAAGTTTAATGACACCTTTCAGGCGTTCATAAGCATCGAGTGTTTGATAAATTTTGGTATTGTGACTACAGTTGATATAAACGACGCAAACAGGCAAACGGTACATTGGAAGATCATGGAAATTGGAAAGCTGATGTTTGTGGCTCTTGCCTACCTACATGGTCAAGCGTTTTGTTCCGAAGGTAATTGTTTTCTTTAATTGTCTTTGTTGTATTCTAACACGGCACGCGTTAAATCACCCAATAAACACAGCAGGATATTAACGATATGTATTATTCAATAATAGGACGGAGAACAAACAATCAATTATAGTACTGTCTTTTTTTTAAATCTAAAATTCGTTAGAATATTAAAAATATAATGCTTACATAGCATCACATTTCATTACATAAGAATGATGTACCGCGCTTTCGCACAATCGTATTAAATATTAAAAATGTGTAACTTAGCATTTAGTCACCAAATATTGTTCTTCACCAATGAAATGTTTGAAAGTATGTTCAACAACGACAACATGTACTTACATATAAGCAATTTACAATTCTTTTTTCTACACTATATTATAACGCAATGTGTAAAGACATATATTGCAATAATACAAGTAAACAAAACAAGAATGAATACACATTTACTTATTATATCGAAAATAGTTTTTATTTCATAGCATGTTTCGTATTTCAGGGGCGTTGTAAATATAGTTTGCTATGTTTAAAGAGTATTTCTTATTAGAGGTTTGCATTAAGCAATCGACCTTTTTTTTGCCACTTTTCAAAATATTTTTTTTAATAAGTATTACCTTATTTCTCTATATGAAGGACACACAACCTTATAAGTGGCATTTTACAAATTTTATTTTTGATAAAATTAAGGCATGATATAATGTTAAATGTTTGTTTAAACAGACATTTAGACATGAGTAAAGTTGAATTATTTCACTGTACCAGCTTGGTTTGAAATTATCGAACAAACAGTGTTTCAGAAGGTTATTAATTGATCTGCTTGTTGAATAAACATTGCTTTAATATTTTGAAAAATTGCTTAATCCGGGTACATCGAGTGGGTTTTTACTATGTTGACATGTGATTCTTAATTCCGTTGATTGTATGTAATTTTTTGTTGTGCATCACTTAACATCGGTAAATATGCCATTTTTAAATGGCTGTCTGAGGACGCAACTTTTTTAAACCAGGAGCGTATTATGTCTATTTTAGTAAAATGCTACTGATATCTGCATAGTTCTCCGTATTATTAACGTTTACTATTTCTGTGAGTAATTATGTGTGCATCGTGTAGTTCATTTGGTTAAGTAAATCCCTATACTTCAGCCGAGTGATGTAGAGTGACTTATTTATCAAATATGTATAATTGTGCTCCTGCTGTTTAAATTGGTATTGATTTATAACCACGAATCTCTTTGTAAGGGTCGTTCTCCGTGTTTTGCGAGTGACTGGGTGGTTTTATACCAATTTTTGTTTTAAATAGCGTTAAACCTAAATACTGTGAAGATGTCACCGTGTCTAGCAGCTACCGATACAGGTGAAAAGTGTACTTCGTGTGTCTGTTATTCTTGTCAAGAATCTGAACGTTTGTTTTACTTGCATTTATCTTCGGATTCGACATTAAGCAGTAATTTGCTATGCCGTTTTTACATTTATTATAGAGAGGTTGGTGATTTTGAGAAGTATACCTTGTCATTATCGTATGACAGTATGAAAACGTGTTTGTCGTTTTTTTTTTTTTCTGAATTTAATCTTTTTTCCTTAGACTATTTATAATAAAAATGCAATCTTCGGTTTATTGCCGTTTAATAACCATGTGGATTTTTTTTTCTTATTGTAGTGTGTAATAGTGTAGTATAACTGTTGAGGGTTTTTCCTGAATAATGTTTGCGCGATAAGGGTCGCAAGTTTTATATATTGGTATTATATAGTCTATTCCGCAACATTCCTCTACTTTCCGGGTACTGACCAGTTTCAAGTATTCTATTAGATGTATGTGTACGTTGGGGATTTATAACATTATATATAGTTTTTATAAATTCAGTTCTGATTATTAATAACGTTGATATATCCGCATTTACGTTCGACTTTTAATTTTCTTTAAGGCAATGTATTTATTTAGTTCAACGGTAAACTACTCCAAGAAATTATAAGTGTTCCTATGAGCACTTATTGTGCAATACTTAAGGAAGATTTAAAAAAAATGCACAGCATTAACACAATCAAATTACATGTATTGTTAATGCGTTAAATAAAGATATTATACATGTTGATGGATGTATTAACCCAAAGACCAAACAACTCTGATTATTAAAGTACTGGCGTTGCATTTTTAAATGTTCACCTAACTATATATGGCATTATTAGTAAAATAGTCGTTATGGAAATGTTATGATTCTGATATGGATAAAGTTTATTTTATTTTTTTGATAGTAATAATCCCATAGGCCTGCATATGGATTTTATATTGCCCAGTTGGTTCGCTATGCAGGGACCAAATTATGATTAAATGGTTTCAGCAAACGTAACTTTTCTATAGGTATTAATTTGTTAAAACAATGTTATTTATTGCGTGAAGTACGCAAACATTCTACATGTTGTTTCTGTTTCTCCAAAAATGCAATAGGTTCGTTTGATATATATTGTTTTCCTTTCAATTGGTACTGGCCCATTGCACATATCAACCCTCATTTCATTGTGACTTATTTGTGAAGTTTACAAATTAATGATAAAACGTTGTAGATAAACGGCTACATTTAGATCGAAAGTGAATAACGTGCATATAATTTATAATCTGTCTACTACTTGACTGTCAATTTAAACGGATACTTGTCTTTTATCTTCTTCAGGAAAATTCAAAACAAAAAAGCCCGTCGAAATAGTGGTGTAATTGTCTTATATATTACAGAAGAATTAGTAAATGGTATTGAAATTGTAAAAACCCACTATGATACAAATATATTGTTAAAACTTGACCACTCATTTTTAGTAACTCAGAAGATTTGTTTATATGCGCATCGTATATATGGGGGCATGAGTCTCCGGTTTTTAAACCCTTTAATGTAGATTTGTTTGAATTTAAGACAACGATTTAACTAATTGTTTTGAATTTGGTAAATTTTTTGTTGCTGATGACCTCAATAGTAGAGTTGGCAATAAATTCGATTACATTGTACATGATAAAATAAATACTGTATATGATGACGGCGATTACTGTCCAGATAACACCCCGGTAAGGGCCTCAGTTTATATCTCAATAAATAGCCATGGATTAAAATTACTTGATTTATGTAAATCTACGTGTGTACGTTTTGCTAATGGTAGAGTTGGTAATAGCTATAAACAAACTTTTTATTCCAATAACGGTACATCTGTTATTGATTGTTTGTTGGCAAACGAATACAGTTTTTCTAGTATATCTGATTTTATTGTCCATGATTTTAACGAATTTAGTGATTACGCCCCGTTAATTTTTTCCTTATTATGTAATAATGTCTCATCTTAGTTTAAGTCTCACACAGATGTCAAGTATAAATGGGACAATGCGTTATGAGCTCCATTTTGCTCATTATTTCTATGTTACCTGTATTCAATACTATTGAACAACATGTTGATTATTTAAGTAGAAAGCCAATTTTTGATGTTTTAAATAGATTTACTGAAACCATTCGCAGTGTTGCGGACCCGTTATTTTGTAAAACATGTGTTTATAACACTCACCCTAGTTTTAATGTAAATAGCTGTATAAAGAATGCAGACTGGTTTGATAACGAGTGCGATACGGCATGAAATTTGTACCACGACGCTCTACGTATTTTTTAACTCAAGTAAAACTGATATAAATAGAGAGCATGTGTGTACATGTAAGACATTTTATAAGGACTTAATTCGACAGAAGAAAGCCTGTTGTTATAGGCAAAAAATGAATAAGATTGAAAATTTAAGAAAACACAAACCAAGGGACTTTTGGCGATTTTTCAAATCTAAAAATAGCGTTATTAAAACTAAAATATCTTTTGAAGTTTTTTGAAAACCCAAATAGTAATATATCTGATTTTTGTAATATTGAAGCAGGGGATTTCTTCTTATATAATGATTTTAACGTAGAAAATTCTTCATTTCCTGAACTTGACTTGCATATATCTGTTGAGGAAGTTCGCAATGCGATTAAACATAAAACACGGAATAAATCATCGGGTAGTAATTGTATGTTCAATGACTATTTTCTTGAATGTAGTGATATTTTATCTGCCCATTTATGCGATGTGTTTAACGATATTTTTGTATCGGGCTTTTTACCCGATATGGACAGAAGGGGGTATAATCCCTTTGCGTAACAAAAGGCTCAGTTAATGATGTAAATAACTATAGAGGGATTACCTTAGTAAGCTGCTTTTCAAAATTATTTACCACGATTTTAAGTAAACACTTTGAAACTTTTTGCAATGAAAACACCATTATTTCAGATGCGCATTTCTGTTTTAGTAAAGGTTATTCAACTGTTGATGCTATTTTTATACTTATGTCGTTCAAAAATTATTTGAATGAAAATAAAAGTTTGTACGTTATGACGTCGATATGTTAAAATATTCTGATAGTATTTACCGCAATGCAATATTGATGAAAATGTTTAAGTCTGGTATACAAGGTAAATTGCTTAGAATAGTGAAGGATACGTATGCGAATGTTAAGTCACGTGTTAAATCATGTTCATCTTATTCATATTATTTTAGTTATTCGGTTGGACTGAGGCAAGGGGAGGTAATGTCGCCGATCATGTTTTCTTTATTTGTCAAAGATCTTGAACTTTACTTTCAAGATAGCATTAGCTCTGGTTTGAGTATAAATGTTATTGTGTTGATTGTATCATTATTTGTCGATGACATGGCTATTTTAGGCAAGTCTACTGCTGAAGTCCAGTCACATTTAGATAAATTATATGTATACTGCACTGCTTGGGAGCTAAATGTTAACACTGCACAAACTAAAATAATGGTATTTCGGAAAAGAGGAGGATTTAAAGAAAATGAAAAATGGTCATACAATGATAATGATATTGAAGTTGTTGAAAACTTTAACTATTTAGGCACGGTATTGAATTATACTGGAAGTTTCACCAAGAACACTTAGTTGGTAAAGCCCTTCAAGCATTGAATACATTATTATACCCACGCTCCGAATTGGAGCAGGGGGATTATGTGGTTATCTCCGCCGTCCGTCCATCCGTCCTGGCCACTATCTCCTCCCACACTATAAGCACTAGTACCTTGAAACTTAAACACTTGGTAGCTATGAGCATATGTGCGACAGTGCACTATTTGGAATTTTGATCTGACCCCTGGGTCAAAAGTTATGGGGGTTGGGATGGGGCCGGGTCAGAGATTTTCACTCATGTTTTTGGTTATTTTAAATTAACTTCTTCATTTCTACACCGATTTACTTCAAATTGATGCTGAACATCTCTTAGGACAATACGGTTAATCTCAACTATGCATGGCCCCATTACCAACAAAGGGGCGCCCCGCCCACATAGACCACACCCAACCAACATTTTCTTTTAACATAATTTCTTCATTTATTCACCAATTGACTTCAAATTAAAACTGAACATCTCTTATGACAAAACGGTCTATCTCGACCATTCATGTCCACATTACCCCCAGGGCCCCGCCCACATAGGCCACACCCACCCAAAATTGTCTTTTCGTCCGTCCGTCCGCCCTGTCCACTATCTCCTCCTACACTATAAGCACTAGAACCTTGAAACTTGAACACATGGTAGCTATGACTATATATGAGACAGTGCACTTTTTGGAATTTTGATCTGACCCCTGTGTCAAAAGATATGGCGGTTGTGATGGGGCCGGATCAGAGATTTCCACTCATTGTTTTAGGTTATTTTACATTAACTTCTACATTGCTACACCGATTTACTTCAAATTGATACTGAACATCTCTTATGACAATACGGTCAATCTCAACTATGCATGGCCCCATTACCAACCATGGGCCGCTCCGCCCACATAGACCACGCCCACCCAACATTTTTTTTAACATAATTGCTTCATTTATTCATCAATTGACTTCAAATTAATACTGAACATCTCTTATGACAACACAGTCTATCTCGACCATCCCTGTCCACATAACCCACCCCAGGGCCCCGCCAAAATAGGCCACACCCACCCCAAATTGCCTTTTCGTCCGTCCTTGCCACTATCTCCCCCCACACGATTAGCACTAGTACCTTGAAACTTAAACACGTGGTAGCTATGAGCATATGTGCGACAGTGCACTATTTGGAATTTTGATCTGACCCCTGGGTCAAAAGATATGGGGGTTGGGATGGGGCCGGGTCAGAGATTTTTACTCATTTCTTTAGGTTATTTTACATTATCTTCTTCCTTTCTACACCGAGTTACTTCAACTTGATACTGAACATCTCTTATGACAATACGGTCAATCTCAACTATGCATGGCCCCATTACCAACCCTGGGGCGCCCCGCCCACTAACACCACGCCCACCCAAAAGTTTGTTTTAACATAACGTCTTCATGTATTCACCTATTGACTTCAAATTAATACTGAACATCTCTTATGACAAAACGGTCTATCTCGACCATCCCTGTCCACATAACCCACCCCAGGGCCCCGCCAAAATAGGCCACACCCACCCCAAATTGCCTTTTCGTCCGTCCTTGCCACTATCTCCCCCCACACGATTAGCACTAGTACCTTGAAACTTAAACACGTGGTAGCTATGAGCATATGTGCGACAGTGCACTATTTGGAATTTTGATCTGACCCCTGGGTCAAAAGATATGGGGGTTGGGATGGGGCCGGGTCAGAGATTTTTACTCATTTCTTTAGGTTATTTTACATTATCTTCTTCCTTTCTACACCGAGTTACTTCAACTTGATACTGAACATCTCTTATGACAATACGGTCAATCTCAACTATGCATGGCCCCATTACCAACCCTGGGGCGCCCCGCCCACTAACACCACGCCCACCCAAAAGTTTGTTTTAACATAACGTCTTCATGTATTCACCTATTGACTTCAAATTAATACTGAACATCTCTTATGACAAAACGGTCTATCTCGACCATCCCTGTCCACATAACCCACCCCAGGGCCCCGCCAAAATAGGCCACACCCACCCCAAATTGCCTTTTCGTCCGTCCTTGCCACTATCTCCCCCCACACGATTAGCACTAGTACCTTGAAACTTAAACACGTGGTAGCTATGAGCATATGTGCGACAGTGCACTATTTGGAATTTTGATCTGACCCCTGGGTCAAAAGTTATGGGGGTTGGGGTGGGGCCGGGTCAGAAATTATCACTCATTTTTTTAGGTTATTTTACATTTACTTCTTTATTTCTACACCGATTCACTTCAAATTGATACTGGACCTCTCTAATGACAATACGGTCAATCTCAACCATGCATGGCCCCATTCCCAACCCTGGGGCGCCCCGCCCACATAGGCCACACCCACCAAAAATTGCCATTTACTATAATTTCTTCATTTCTACACGGATTCACTTNTCTGTCTGTCTGTCTGTCTGTCTGTCTGTCTGTCTGTCTGTCTGTCTGTCTGTCTGTCTGTCTGTCTGTCTGTCTGTCTGTCTGTCTGTCTGTCTGTCTGTCTGTCTGTCTGTCTGTCTGTCTGTCTGTCTGTCTGTCTGTCTGTCTGTCTGTCTGTCTGTCTGTCTGTCTGTCTGTCTGTCTGTCTGTCTGTCTGTCTGTCTGTCTGTCTGTCTGTCTGTCTGTCTGTCTGTCTGTCTGTCTGTCTGTCTGTCTGTCTGTCTGTCTGTCTGTCTGTCTGTCTGTCTGTCTGTCTGTCTGTCTGTCTGTCTGTCTGTCTGTCTGTCTGTCTGTCTGTCTGTCTGTCTGTCTGTCTGTCTGTCTGTCTGTCTGTCTGTCTGTCTGTCTGTCTGTCTGTCTGTCTGTCTGTCTGTCTGTCTGTCTGTCTGTCTGTCTGTCTGTCTGTCTGTCTGTCTGTCTGTCTGTCTGTCTGTCTGTCTGTCTGTCTGTCTGTCTGTCTGTCTGTCTGTCTGTCTGTCTGTCTGTCTGTCTGTCTGTCTGTCTGTCTGTCTGTCTGTCTGTCTGTCTGTCTGTCTGTCTGTCTGTCTGTCTGTCTGTCTGTCTGTCTGTCTGTCTGTCTGTCTGTCTGTCTGTCTGTCTGTCTGTCTGTCTGTCTGTCTGTCTGTCTGTCTGTCTGTCTGTCTGTCTGTCTGTCTGTCTGTCTGTCTGTCTGTCTGTCTGTCTGTCTGTCTGTCTGTCTGTCTGTCTGTCTGTCTGTCTGTCTGTCTGTCTGTCTGTCTGTCTGTCTGTCTGTCTGTCTGTCTGTCTGTCTGTCTGTCTGTCTGTCTGTCTGTCTGTCTGTCTGTCTGTCTGTCTGTCTGTCTGTCTGTCTGTCTGTCTGTCTGTCTGTCTGTCTGTCTGTCTGTCTGTCTGTCTGTCTGTCTGTCTGTCTGTCTGTCTGTCTGTCTGTCTGTCTGTCTGTCTGTCTGTCTGTCTGTCTGTCTGTCTGTCTGTCTGTCTGTCTGTCTGTCTGTCTGTCTGTCTGTCTGTCTGTCTGTCTGTCTGTCTGTCTGTCTGTCTGTCTGTCTGTCTGTCTGTCTGTCTGTCTGTCTGTCTGTCTGTCTGTCTGTCTGTCTGTCTGTCTGTCTGTCTGTCTGTCTGTCTGTCTGTCTGTCTGTCTGTCTGTCTGTCTGTCTGTCTGAACTATATATATTGATACGACACACACGCACACATAGGTCAATTTATGTAAACCAATGATGACACGTTTATTTATGTTTGCTAATTGGACGAACACTCATTGTGTCGTATGAACAGGACTGCACAATAGTGTAGGATATGACTGATAATAACGACATTTACGTTGCTTTGCAAGGGCCTATTTTAAAGATCGCCCTGTTAAAAGAAATAATTAAATACATGTTCATTGCAAATCATGTAAAATAATATTATTATGCATATGCATTCAAGCTCGTTATCAGGCATTTTACACTGTATTACTACTTTTTTTCTGAAATGCTTTCTTAATTTCTACTTTATACGACTAGACTCTTAAATGTCTTAAACAAAGATGGGACTTACCTTGTACGTGTACGTATTTTATTTCATCGTACCTCAAGAAGGGGTCATTATCTTGCTGTGGTTTACCTTGACGATTGTGAAATGTAATATAAAGTCTATTTGTATTGCATTTTAATTTGCAATGCGATGTCATTATGTAATGCTTATTTACATTATTGTTTGTTTTGTGTGCTTAATTCTGGATTAGTTAGATGTTAAAAAAGCCGTCAACCGGTTTAAACCCCCATTGATTTGCAGTCATCATTCCAAGGCGATGATCCCAGCTTCAATAACTCGATTATGTTTATGTATTGCCGATTGATGATTTGCCTTATATGGGACTATCAGACACATTTTAGTGCCTGATAATGTTTTGGGAGTTTTGTAAGAGAGAGAGAGAGAGAGAGAGAGAGAGAGAGAGAGAGAGAGAGAGAGAGAGAGAGAGAGAGAGAGAGAGAGTTAGAGCTAGAATGATGACGTCATTTCGTAAAAAAATGACGTCATTTGACAGTGAAACAGTGAAAAATATCGATATTTTTCACTGTTTGAAGCAGTGAAATAACAGTTTTATTTCGCTGATATTTCTAAATTTACCACCGAAAGGCATATAGTACCCACTACTGCTGATCCCTTATTCTCTTGCGCTGTGGGGCTATATCTTAATTTTGAAAATGCAAAAGTATAACTGGCTGTACAAATGTATTATTGTGAAATGCAACAGCTGCAGCACATAACCTGTATGTCAGTTGTATGTGTGTAGTTCATGCTATAGCCTTTCCACCGGTATAAATACTCAATGCTTTACATTGAATGTTCAGAGGCGATAATTGCAGCTATAGTCATTTATATACTTATCGTTTTGTTGTATTATGCTACTGTATTGAATAGAAAATGGTAACTTGTCTTGAACAAAACACTAGATGATAGTAATACAAATGTTCTTCCTCTTCCCTTTTTTGTGGCTAGAAATTCGACAAAGTGTATACATTTAATACGATGGTTGGCCTCGACGTTCTGCTTTTTTCAAGCGTGCCTCAAATACATACTAGTGTATGTATATATGACCAAATAATCACTGACAATCTGTGTATTTGTACGGTTTTCGTAACTTTCATAAGGTGATATACATATATTTCTTGGAAAACTAATATGTTATTTTATTTGTAGTGTACAATTATTGGATATTATCCAATTACACACACTTTTTGAACGGATCTCTATTTATCATATAATACATAATGTAAGTATAAATAGTAACAAATTGACGCTTAAGGCCGATGGACGATGTGACGACATTGTGGTCACGACCAATTGTTCGACGAACGAAAAGAATCCGATACCGCGACGTCAACAATAAATTGACGTTGACTATATCTACATATATTTCGTCTAATTAAACAATTATGTTAAAGCCTAACAAAATAATCTCGGAAAATAAATATCCGAATATACATTATTACCGAAATAAACTATGTAACGCACATATGTTATAAGGAACGAATTATTAAAAGGACTGAATTATTTATAATCAATACGTGTACACAATGTATCACCGAACAAAATAAGAGAATATGAGAACTTGTACCTGAATAGCAATTATTTTTTAATTTAATCCGAACACATGCATTTCATTTCAAAATCTATTTTATCGGATAATAAAAATTATTTGAATTACCATTAACATTCGATTGCAGGTATATCATATTTACCTGGTAAAAATTGAGAACATCGCAAAAGCTGTTTCAAGCCTGCAAATGTGTAACCATTCCGAATGATGTTTACTTAGTCGAATAAAAAAACGATTAAGACATTAAAACTGTTTTGTAATACTCTTTAGACTATATTCTACATGTGTCCAATTAATTACCTGTAATGCGAAAAGTAAGTGCAAAATTTTATCATTGAGAGAAGGGACTTAATGCATGGCATTTATTGCTGTTGAAACACTGCCGCCCATAATCTTTAGCTTACATTACCACATTTTGCCATCTACTATTCACATGATCAACCCGACCAATCATCCTGTTGTTTATATTCTCTGATGTCGCTCCGCCCGTCTTTACCAGTAACATTTCACTGAATATCTTCTTACTCAATCTTAGAAAAGATAACACGAAATAAATCACGACATACATCATTAGACTCCATCGAAAAGTGTTGTGTAGTATGTACTTTATTAGAAATACATCACATTCTGTATTGTGAAATAAAAGTGTTTGCAATGAATACAGACATGATCATTTTCGTGCAAACTAGTATATTTTATAAAATGTTAATCAAACCCCTATGGCGGCAACAAACATTTGTTTACAGATTGTTCGTCGGAAAACGATATTCCTTACATGACTGAACGCCTGGTTGGCTACGTCCCTGGACCATCTGAACTTAATATATCAGACTTCTACATGAATGAGGACTGGTATAGCATGCCCGGGTTTACTCTCACGTCGAATTCAAGCTCGCGATGTGCTACCCGCATTCATTGGTATATGAACGGTATGTATGTTATATTAATATTATTATTATAATGTCGAAATATATTATATATTATATAAAATACATACTAAGTAATTGGACATGTTACACTAGGAATTTACTTTCTATGATTAAAAGTAGTAAAATGTAAGTACAATCGTTGAAAAGAATTGCATTTTTAATTAGTATACTGCCGCCTTATTTCTATATTCATGAGTGACACATTCAAAAAATCATATCATAATTGATTAATAGTGGCCCATAGTGTGTGCATTCCTTCTATTTGCTTCCAACTATATTAATTTCACAGATAGCAGACTGCCTTCAGAAAATGAAACAATAACGAAAATTGTATGCGTGGCTGATGGAACGAACTGTTCTTATTCGAAAGAGATCAGAGTTAAATATTGTTCGGCGACTGACTACAGATTTGAGTTACCCCCGACTGATGCCTCTGATGAAGCTTATTGTATCGGTAAGTGACCTAGGAACAAAATCAACGTGCAAATACGTGTTATTTAAGTGTTGTATAATTAGTTAAATTCATAACATATAGTGGAACAATTGTATAAACATGTCATACTCTTCGAACATTACTGATAAATAATTATGCTGTACTTGAGACGTGTATATGTTTTAGTTTGGTTTGTAATAAATGATTGTATTGTGTTTCAGAGTCACTAGATGGCAGACGTACAGGTTTGTATAGCATTATTGAGTCGTCTTATATGTATATTTTAAAATGTATGAATTCAAACATCACAACGCATTGGATATAACAATTATATCCAATACGTGTATCTTTCTTTTCATACATGTAGATTAATACTTCATGATGCTAGCAAATATGCAGTGTACAAATATATATTGTGTATAACATACTGAACTATTCTGATGTTCTCATAGCTGAAGCTGCCCCTGACGTAGATTATATAAACCCAGAAGTAATTGCTAAAATTACGAAGAAAGAATCCAGCTCGTCTAGGCTTGTATTTGTGTGTTCCTTCATTTTGAAACCTGTTGACCGATCAATGATGTTCACGGTTGAATGGTCAATAACGGACACGACTGGACGCGTAAAGCATTTGCGAACCAGTACAGCAACTAGACATGACGATGTAAAGTTCAATAGCACCACGCAGCTTACAGAAGATGACTTGATAGGGCAAGGAATAAATAAACTCGGTTTTAATGTATGTATACCTTTAGTTAAAGGACTCTATGTATATAAGAAGTCTTGAATAATGTTGAGACGTCGTATGATGTTTTGGTGCTATATATATGCATGCATGTTTGAAATACATTCTTTCAATCCAAATAACATGTACTGAAAGAAACGATGTTACAATATACATGTATACATGATGTGCACGGGATTTAGCTGAAGGTAATATTGGCGTCATAACGGCGTGTATTTGGCGTCATAAATATGGATAATAAATTGTCGCTCAACTTGCAGTGGTAAGGTATTTTTAAGATATGTTAAATCTGGAGGTGAGTAATGTCATGCTCCATTTAATCTTGATAGGTCGTGTTTCTTGTTTACAATGCATATTTGTACTAATACAATTAGGTTTTAAGCTCTGTTTGCTCTTTTAAAAAGACAACAGTGTATCTTAATATTACTCATCGTGAACTAATTGTATAATGCTCATGGTGCATAAATAACAAAATTAGTTACAAAACTGCTTCACTTAAAGCTCAATCTTTACTCACAACCACTTTTTTTATGTTCATAGCTCTCTTGTTCTGTGCGCGCCAAGGCATCCATTGTTGGAAAATACAGCGATGTAAAAACCAGTAAATCTAAGTTTTGCGGCATCAAGGTATTCTGTTATCATCATAGTAATAATATGTACTTATAGCAATTGGTAGTTGCACGATTTTCATCATCATCATCATCATCATCATCATCATCATCATCATCATCATCATCATCATCATCATCATCATCATATATATATATATATTGTCGTATAGAAGTTCTAGAGATAATATAAATACAAAAATGAAATATTAGTAATGCATTGATCTGTTTTAAATTATTCAATAGATATCACCAGGGACCGACATTATTATAAAGGGAAGCGATAAAGTTGTACTGGGCGTGGAGCTTACAGTACCTTTCAGTTGCAGCGGTTCATCAACGACATGTACGTACGATGTGTTCTTGTTCGTCCCAAAATCACCTGTCGGATGTACAGCACAAACAATTGCAACTGCAAACATAGATCGTTCACGTACATGCGGGGTACGATTTCAAATGCATGAAGTTTGACTGGTGAAGAACATTACGGTTACCAATCTGATGGGAGAAAACGCATTTTACAAACTTGGAGCAGAGTACAACGTGGTTTTGCAGACGAGATCGTTGGTCGGACACACATTGTTTACAAATTACATTCCGGGCACAATACGGGTATGATACTGTAAACTTAAATTTAGTTTGTGGTACTTCTCTGATATTGCACAGGAATACAAACTGTCATTATAACTAATCTTGGCAGAGGTGGAACGCACAAGCCGCATTTTGGTAATTAGAGTTCTCTTTTTTGCTATTACTCATATACAAAGCAGACTGTGTGAACGCAATCGCTATGTCGTATTCGGCTATGCATATTAGCAAATATGAGTAGATGTAGATTTCTGGATAAACTCATTTGTTGTTTTTCATCTTAGCTTAGCGATTATATAGTCATAGACAAATTCAGTAAATCAATTCATCAGCGAATACAAATGAAGCTAGAACCAATTAATAAATAATTTTCATGTCATCGTGGCGTAGTAGATATGGTATCCGCCTTGCGACCGGGATGTCACGGGTTCGATCCCCACTATGGGAGCGTTCCCCCATAGGTACCAAGTACTGGTTCTAGTCCCAGGAAACGGACTCGAGAGCGTTTCTAATAAACAGTGGGATTTCGATGCAATCGGGCTTAAATACATAGGTTAAACTAAACTTATAAACGAGAATAGAAAGAGCATACGATATATTGTCAGCACTGCAAAAAAAAGACACATAAACATGTAGCATACGAACATATCAACACATAACCATGCGGATCCAAATGTACCACGCTGAAACGGAAGTGCAATTAATTAACAACGAATTGATTAATGAATTATAACAGCATGTTATAATATATCGCAATTAATGCAATGTTTCATTCCTCCCAATATATTTGTGGTTAACTCATTCAAGGATTCACTTAGCGGTCAACAACATATTAAATATAGGTTTTATGAAACCTTGCCCATGATGCGTTCTTTAAAACAGAATAGTTCTGACATTCTCATTTACTACAATATATTCAGTTCATGGAGTATACCAGCAATTGCGGAAGTAATCTACCACTTTTTTTTTCATCTGGTTGACTGGTTTCAATTATTTCAGATCTTCTCTGAAGTCGACTATAATATAATTTCAACTGCTCGAACCTACGCACACAGTGATCCGCATATTGTATCCTTTGATCAAAGGTAACACATTGTGTTATCTAATGTAAGATATGTTACATATACAAACTTGATTCTGATAATTGAATGAATATTATAAACATGCGATTAAAAAAACTTTCATTCAATAACATTACTGTGAATTATATATCCTACCGGAAAGAGGTAAATTAATTACAAAATAAGCAAAGCGACCAATAATGTGTGATAACAGTAAAACTAGCAATAATTGCATTTTAACTTTGTTTATACTAGTAAATGCGTTCATAACTTTGAATAAAAATAACTGCCCATTAAAAAAATACTTATATTACATGGAATTCACACGACAAAAACAGTGTATATCACCTAACCCAAATCAAAAGAGAACACTTGAGAACCATTAACAGATTGTACTGTTTTATTACAGTACATTCGACGTCCAAGAATCAGGAACATTTCTCCTTTATCGAAACAGCGAGTACAATACTGAGGTAATAGTCCGAAAGTATTAGAACAACGATGCATTCAATTTGATAGAAGTAACTAACAGGTTTTTGAGATACAATCTTGCTCATTTCAGGTTCATACTCGGCACACGACGTGCTATGATAGTAATTCTATCTTCTGCAACGAAGCCGTGGCAATCCGTGTCGGTCGGGACGTCTATGTGATTGACATCAATACAAGACAGACTGCCTTCACGTTATGTGACGACGCAGTTTTAGCGGGGAAAATTCGTAGGGACGACGCAAACACGTTTGTGGTGAAACACCAATTTATATTTAAATGCAATTGTTAACAATACAATCCCAACTTATGATATGTGTTTGTGCATTCTAGTTATATGATATGCGCTCATATTAGTATTAAATATAAGCATCAATACATTGCTTATTTTTTAAGGTTTATCTCCCAACGGGGGCTGAGATCAAAATCATATGGTCAAAGTTCCTTGAGATAGACATAACACCTGGTATAAAGGATTATGGGAAAACTGACGGTTTATGTGGAAAGTTTGATCAGGATTCGACAAATGATGAAGATAACCCAGTCGGATGCACAAAAGCACACCACTTATGCTGGAAGTATGTGTTATACTTATTAATCAGCCAGTTTATATTGATAAACGTAAAGCGTTATGGTGGAAGTATGTGTTTTATTTACTTGATCATGCACTTATGACACAATGTGTACATGTTTTTATTTGGGGGTCATATTATTTTAGGAGGGATGAAAGTGAAAGTCTGTTTAACAAAGATTATGTCCAGAGTTTAAAAGAATGGTCTGAAACACTTAATTTGTGTTCCTGTGATTGCACTTATTCAAATTGCCCAAACGTGAATGAAGTCATCAACTGTAGCCCACAATCAAAGATATTATGCAGAATCGGGTCCTACAAACAAGTCAATAGCAATTATTGCTATACAAGCCGGCGCAAGAGAGATATTCATGAAAATCACGCGTTCAGACCAGATACAATACAAGCACCGATGGAACAAACAGTAAGGCTGTGATATTGTTCTTTTTAAAAATGTATAGTAATAACTTTTATACAATTACCAGAGTCTTTTAAACATCTACACTAAACAAAGAAATACAATTTAGCCTTTCATGTTTTAAACAGGAATCGCTCCGTCGTGTCCGTCGGGAAGCAACCGTTTTAGATTTTGAATCTGCTTACGGCAAATGTACCGAAGAAATGAACACAACAAGCGTCCAGATGTGTTCAAGTCTCCCGGGACTTGATGTTAAGTCTTACTTCCACGACTGCGCAAAGGACTTGATGGTAAATACATTTTTGTTAAAGAATTCGATTCGTCTTCATTGTATAATACTTCAGAATAGTACAACAATTCTTTTGCATCAGTTTTCATCAGACCAATTGGTTATTCAATTGTATTTCAATTAAAGTGTATATGTTTGTGATTTTTCTGGGTGCATTGTGAGATTTGGAGCTCCACAAAAACAGTTTTAACCGCCGATATGTTTTGAAATGACGGTCTCAATGCTGTGTTTTTCCGTGTTGTCGATTAGACATACCTGCATGAGTATTCTTCAGATGCTCTATACTTTCCTGAGAGTGAATTCATATACATGTGCATACTTATTGAAGGCAACAAACTCATACGATTGGGTTCAAGTCCACATAGAAGGTTTAAAGCAGAAGTGCATTCGACACGTCGAGATTCGCCAACCATTAGATGCTGAGGTTCTAAAGTACATAACTGTGATTGAAGATAACAACATTACAGATGCAAATATGTCTCAAACCAGTGAAGTGTTCACCAACGAATTGCTTCAAAGAATACAGCATGTATCGTGTTCAAATGACTGCTCAAATCAAGGAGTGTGTGTAAGGGGTATGAACTTGATATAAAAGTTTATGTTTCGTATGTTTCACTGATTTAAGCGTCTGTATGTTAAGTAATATTACATGCCATGACATAAACAAGCGTAGAAATATGTTATATCGTAAGTAGTTAATTATGACCACGGTTTAGGTATTGATGTATCTGAAATGTTTTAGGTCAATGCCAGTGTAACAGTGACCATATTGGTTTTGACTGTTCTGTGGCCGCCAATGTCCCACCAGATATTATCGGTATACCGGACAGCGGCCTATGTGACCTCTCAAAGAGGCCTTGTGAGCAGACCATGGTTGTTGGACGGAATTTCGTAGAATCAGAGAAACTTAACTGCCGAATTGTACCCATAATGGTTAGTAAGCTACTCTAAATATTGCTCCAAATGCACTATTAACAGACTTTATGTTGACGATGTATGTATAAATAAATTATAAATTAATTAAACATCATCTCTATTTTATGTTTAGATTTATGACGGTTTCGTTGCAAGAGGCAAACCAGAAACCGTTAAAGCTGATTTGGACACGTTTGTGCAGGTATTGTGTAAGTTTCCCAGAAAAACCAGGAAACGTCGTGAAGTTGCGCAGTTCGACATTAACATAATTGCTACAGGATACGCCATATCCATTAGCAACAACGGCGATGTGTTCAGCGTCGAGGACTCCATTGTAATATTTGATTCAATGTGCGTGAGCTGTATGAAACAAAACGGCAGCATAGTGTGCGATACCGAGGTAACTTTGTTAAAATATAGATGTTTGTAAAATAGTACCACTCCAGCACATGAATTACCTTTTCATGTTTTCCACCCCATATTGTTGTAAATAAGCCAGCAATAAAAACAAAACATAAATTGTAGAATAAACTGAGTGGAACAACTGTTTTTCAAACACCCTTTCTACGATGATTACATTTTACTTATTGAATTCTTTAATAAAATAAAGTTATCTATAGCCATTCAGTGTCCAATATTCAAACAGTGCTTTATCTTTTTGAAGTCGGCTTAGGGGATCATATGTCACATACCGGTTTCACATGAGGGGATAACCGGTTAAGCCCACGTCCGTTCCGTCCTTCCGTCCAAAAATCTTAATCCTGCCTAAACTCATAAAGTACAAAAACTAGTTTGATAACAAAAAAGTGTATGTGGAAAAAGGGAATATCGGTATTATGCACGTTTTTTGTTTTAGTTATGTCGTGAGACAAAAATTGTCACAGCGACAATAAATAAAGTAAAAATAAGTGAAAACTAAAGCCGTGATCCCGCGACATCTGAAACAGTACTTAGGCTGGGTTGTTAACACTTAATATGTGGATAGAGGGCTATAAGAGAAATATAAACTTTATTTCAGGGTTTTTTCGGACAAAACTTTTGTTGCTATGATTACAGAAAAAATGAAAATTCTAAGAAACTGACTCATGAAATATTTCAATATTACTTACACTTACGATAAGTTTGTGAAACTAGTTATGTTGATTGAGGAACATATGGGAAATATGTCCGTTATGTCAGTTTTCTCATCAGCCGAATCTCGTGGTTGATACGGTTTAAAAGAAAATTGAAACTCAACTATATATCCTGATCCTTTATATAATGATATAGGGCAATTTGTGAGTTATATTAGTTGTTTCGTCGGTCATGCATTAATGTTGAAATGGTTACATGATTTATGTGATATTAAATAATGGATCATATGTTATTCCTAGGAGCAACGTCAATGAAACTATGTGTGGGTATAGAGGGGTTTGTAGGGAATATGTACGTGATTTCATTTTTTTGTCAACACGAAACTATGTTGCCTGTGTTATAGAATTAATTGAAAACTAAGTCGTACTCACACAATCACAAAAAGAACTAAAGCAACATGAAACCGGTTGATGACAGTTGTTCTGTATGTGACAAAGCTCTTTTAATTTTATTTAGGAAGATTGCTTAAACAAACTATACAACCAATTTAAATTCATGATACAAGCCGCTTACTCCTTGTCATTTGACCTGTCAAACTAAAAAACGATAGGCGTCTTCATATCATCTTGCGTAAACATCATACCGCCTTGCTTGGTTGAAGGTCCAATCGTTTTCTAGGAATCATCCGGAAACGAGTTTTTTTCTTACCGACCTACGGACCTACCGTACGACGGACATTTTCAAAGGAATATATCCCGGCTCCTCGACGTTGAGCCAAGTTATCTATTATTTAAAATATTATTTTGACATCTTGGCACCCATTTATATAAGTGTGTAACAATTTGTATTCATCAAGTAGAAATTGTGTATTCCAGCCTGGATTTTGTGCACATCAAGGCCGCTGCTTCAAGGAAGGGGAACTTATGGATTGTTACACATGTCAGGGTGCGACTTTGAATTGGCATAGCAGTAAGTGTTGTTGTATGCCCTTGTGCATATTGAACCACTGAGTAATGTTAAATTGTAATTCAATCGAATTTACATTATCGTGTATTGCTTCTTCATGTGACATATAATGCTGCGAGTTAAATGCTTTTTAACACGCGGATATGTAATGTGATAGATTAAGGGCTAAATGTCTAGTTGTGGTAGCATTTGAATTGGTGTAAACCTTTAATGCTTAACATTCAACCTTCGAAAGTTGTTTCCCCAGCTTTGATCATAGTTTAATTTTAATTTTTGTGTTACATATTTTGTGTTGTATTTTAAAGAGAATTGGTAATTTGCCCTAAATTAAAGACTACCGTATGTTAACAATAATTTATTTCCCTATCATACTTCTGGAGTTCCATTATTCCTGTATAACATGTTGAAGATAGATACTTTCTATTCTCAAAGAAAAAGACAATAACAAACCTAAACTGCTTATAGTTTATAATGATTGTTTAGAAGTGCACAGTACATTCTTAAGAAACATTTTAATTTATCCAGAAACATATTCATGCGATATGTTTTGTTATCGAGGAACGTTTTTTTGTTCGATATAAGTAGAGTATTACTGAAATAGTTCAGACGGATGGTGTTCTGCAAACATAAATCAGTAAAGCTGTTTAAGTGAAGTATTACGAAAGACTGGCTGCACCTTACGAACGATAAGAAACACACAAACTCAACTGATAAAAAAAACACATAACAGTGTACTACGGCAATATTATATATGTGCATTTGTCCCATTATTGGAACGTGTTGTTAAAATGGTAAAGATTACTATTCATCAATTGATATCTTATCAATTATTATTACATGGTTTGCTTATTTACAGATTGTGACTCAAACTCAAAACCCTCAAATAAAAAGTACTGGATCATTGGAGTCGTTCTAGGAGTCATTGCTGTCCTATGTGTTGCTGCCGCTATAATAAAGAAGTAAGATCAGTTAACTGGTAGAAGATTATTTTCACATCAACAAAATATAATTTGAGCTTGTGTTCTTGCATCAGTCTTAATTTACAGTGTGTATTCATGTGTTTCCTGCTCATTACCAGTTCAATAATTGCATTAACTTATTATAATTGTAGGAAGTATTCGAGCAAAGCCTCTGTCATACAGCCCAATACCAGTATACTGAATGACGAAATAAATGGACCAGGGCCTGTCATATGTCAATATGAACAATATGAGATCGTCGAGCAGCCAGCGGCATGTGATAAAAGAAGATTTGCATATGATAATGCTAAACCTAGGTACAATGTAAGTATTCAACGACCTGCTTCAGCTTTAAGCAGGGAAGACACATTAGGTAATATTGTCTTGTTTGACGACAACAACTAATACAACAAATACACACAAAGTTTTAACATTAGGAGGACGCTGTTGATTGTTCGTGGACGTCAACAATAAACTAACAGTGATTTTTGTTTACCTGAAAATGTTTAAATGGTGGAATGTTTGTCTTTCTTAAAACACTGTTGATTGTTCGTGGACGTCAACTATAAACTAACTGTAATTTTTTATTTTGACCTGAAAATGTTTAAATGGTGGGATGTTTTGTCTTTCTTAAAATAACGAATGGAATTTTTACTTAACCTTTCATCTTGAAGTGTGTGTATTGGTTCAGCATTGTTAATGTAGTGTATATGTATGTATTGGTATATGGCCAAAAATAAAAGGCAAGCGGAGTTCTCAAGATAATATTTCTGGAATTTCATTATATCTATATTTGTATATATCATATATGATTGACACATTTAACATTGTAATTCATACCAAAATAATTCCGCGGATGTCTTTTTACCAGTTTATTATTATGGAATTAAAACATTATTATTATCTTTACATTAAATATTTGCATACAACTATGTACTCAATCAAACATGTAGCTTGCGAGAAAGTGTACACAAGCACTCATGAACTATGCAAAACATTCCGTAATAATTCACAGACGTCCGGTTTGTCTATGTCAACTATTGAGCTTGTATAGAGTTTACATAACCATTAGAGCTTCATGATTTTAAGCAAACCTCAAAGTAGAATTAACATTGTGTCTGGTTTATGGTGCCTGTTTGCATCTCCATATCAAATATAAGATAAATGTGATAGATGATATTTCATTATAGTGTGTTTTGTGCATTTAGTAGTTTTATTTTTTGACTGTTGACTTCAGTTGAAACATTTTAACCTGTGTAGGATAGTATAGGTGTTTTACTTTTTTTTATCTGCAGTGCGTATTTCTTTTTTGTTATGTGCGTGTTTGTATTTTATTACATATTGTATTGTGTATGATACACTTGATTGCTGATAACTAAAATAAATGACGGACATAAATGACTCGAATATCTCAAATGACAGGCATTTATTAGACATAGACAATTGTTATAATAAACGGTGTTATATATTAAAGTGTTTTATTATTAACATTACGTAGTGCTTAGTGTGTTGGTATGGTTACACTTAAGAGGGATGGATACATATTTGTTCTTGCCCGTCTGCCTATGTGTTACTCCTACTGTCGAATGTTAAATCCCTATTAATCAGCATATTAACTTGCGCACCTGACTTGGTTGGTGCATTTTTCAAAACGAGTAATGACCTTTTAGTAGGCAAACACTCTTAAAACTGTCTGTCGCATATAGCTTGAGCAGTATTACCGTATATAAAAAAAATCATATGTATCGTTATATGCACACTGGGTCATTTTTTGTTCATTCATTTTTGACATTTATGTAGTATTTGCAAAACATGAAAAGCGGGGTCATCTGTTTATAGATTAAGAAGAACATCATGTATGGGCTTTCATGCAAAAGCTAAGGACGGAGCTTTATGTTGTGAAAAAATCGTTTTGGAGAACTCGTATAAATTAAAGGTCAAATGCATGTTCTTGAATAAATTATGTTTGCTTAATGAAATTTAAATATATATTTGTATCAATGGTGAATTTCATAATAACAACAGCATATACCGTGAATGTTATTAAAAATAAAGAATCTGAATTGTGTCAATGTTTCTGTAGTTTTCCAAAAATGCTCTCATATTTTTATTGCATTTGTATCAACGGCAGTTGCTTCATTTTATTAATGACGTCATTTTTTTATATATTTTTTTTTTTTTTGTTATTCATTCACTGAAATTCAAGTGTACACGTTCTTTGATAAAGGCTGAGTATGAACTACTACAGTTCATGTTCACTTCCTTTAAACGTGCATTTGTATTATTACCGTGTTAGATATTATATTACAGTTTATGCGAAATATCCACTGTCAGGCGAAGAGACGCTTGTATATAAATATCTCGCATTCGACACAATCATGTACACATGTATCATGGAGTTTAAATAATCGTCTCGCAATAAAATGTATTGAAACCTTCAGTATTATGCGATGTGGATGACGATCATTATTTACCATGTACTACATTTTAACCGAAGTTTTTGTACATGTCTTTTGAATCTTTAAACGGAGTTTTTTTTACGAATTCAATGCACTTTACTCAGTTATGTTCCCGATCGTGAAGACAGTTCATGCCGATGGTGCCTTCCCAATAATAGCTGTCTTCATTGACATGACATAGGCATGACGTTTTAGATGTGTGTCTTATAAAATCGTCAAATACATGTACTTAATATGCTGACGACGTTGTATGGGATAATGTCTACACTAGACGATATCATATTGGAAACTATACAACAGGAAGCAGCATGAACATTAGCTGTTGGGACACGCTTTAAATAAATATGTAACTTATACCGAGAGATATCCATAACTTCTGCGGTGATCGATTATCTTGTATTCTTCACGCACGTTTCCGAATTCATAATTCGGAGCTTAAATGAGCGTTTTGAGGGGTGAAATAAAAACTGTTTTATCTGCATTTTTTTCAAATATTTTCAGACAAACGTAAAAAGTGTGTTCTTCAACACGAAGATCTTGAATTGCTTAATACATAATACTATTGACATCGTTCCAAACTAGATAGCAGTGAACAATCGTGTGACACAGCGGACCCTACATAGCTAAATTCAAATAAAATAAAATGTTTGTCAATCCATTATGCACGATATTTATCGGAAATACGACATATTTGGACCGTAACTGAACAGCGAGTATCGCGTTATCAAATACTTGTTTAGGGTTCATAAAAAAGAACATGATTCTCATGGCGAAACTGATATGTATTAACGCAACAAAATAGTGCCTAATATGATAGCTTATGAATCGTAAAATATATATCCTTGATTCTATTTCAAATAAAGCTATCAATAGTGTTTTTATTTATTTGAACAATTGAAACGCTAAGAAATTTGACCTATTTAAAACGATATTTCTTAACTAATTTCTTAAATGAATTGTATTTGACGCTTAGGAAATCATTGCTTCGCTCTCTAACAGAAGAATCCTATTATTTCAACAGTTGAACAATTAATTTCGGATACAATTTATTATGTACATCTCATAAACCAAAATACAAAAATAACACATTGAAATCGATCAAAAAAAGATTTGTATAACTGTTACACGATTAAGCTGGTAATACATCCGGAGTAAATCGAGTAAGTACGAGGTAATACGAAGATCAGTTAAAATTTCTTTTATACCAAGCGCTTTGGTTTAAAAACGTATTTAAATGAATTTCCTAACAACAAATGAGTGAATGAAACGTCATTTATTAATGTCATGTTATTCAGGCTATTCAAACAATAAAGTAGTATTTTAAACACTTTGGTAATATTTGCTATTACTTACAGGAAAAGGTTTACAATTTACATTTTATTTAATCATACAATTTACACATTCACACGAAATGTGTCTGTAACGCATTTTCTAAACATCACAGTTGAATCATATTAATGTTTATATGTGATATAATTTCAAGTACACCTTCATGGCAATTACCATTAGAAACCTACACATGTACATAGCTTATTAACGACATAAGCGCAAAACACTGGAAATTAAAGATTAGCGATAATTTACTTAAAATGCACGCAACAAACGCGTTAGCGGTATTTAATTAAAATATTTCTAGGATGTTATGCAAAAACATACCTAACCTTTATACACGTATGAAGCAAATAGAGGTTCCGTCTGTGTAAACACACATGAAAAACGTAATACTCCACCTGCTCGTTCTAATAGTTCGTTTATTATTTGATCAATAAACAAATAAGTAAACTAATGATACACTTACTGTCATTCATGTTTGCCATTAGTAGTTTTTAAGTATGATAAATTGCGTTCATTACTGGCATTTGTGTAAGTCAATATTTTTTTGGACCGAGTTCTATTTTCCTGTAAGTTTTCTGTGTAATGTAATACAGTGTAATTTCATCGCCTGTTATGTGCATTGTATAGCTCTTAGGCAGTTAGTTCCTTGCCATTAATAAAGTAGCATAGGCCGCGGAAGATTTCTCTCCTGATGGTAGAGTTGAAGTGTACTATGTTTATATTTGAATTCATCTGCTTGCATTTCAAAAAAAAAATGTGTTCCATGTACAACAAATATTGACGGTGCTTTTTGAAACACAGTTCCAAGTGGTAATTAATATTGCGTTGTGTATGCACACTTAAACAAAATCATGGCAGTATCAATACAGAACGTTAATTACGCACAACTGGTTTTAATGTTCCGTATAACATATCTTACTGGTTGCTTAGACGAAACAAGTGAAAGTTTATTCAGGTATTTACTGAAAATATTTGATCATGTCAACTTGAGTGTTTTAATATCAAAGCGCGCGTTTATTAGATCCGGATTATTTAACTTAAAATACTTGACTTGGAAGGGGAATTACAATTTTAGGATTTTGAACAAGAATTATAAATAATTGACATGGTATTTGTATTTCATATCTAAAAACTTTAACATTGCAATATAACTATATTAAGTGACTATTCGTGTATCCGGGTATTTCTATTTCACTAACTAAGGTAGTCAAACTAGAAGTAGCATACCTGGAAATTTGAATTATACCTACAATATAAATAACTCAATCGGTAACAAATGACAACCATCGAAAGAATTATCAATATTCATTTAGCACCATGATTTATTATAAGACGTTACATCACTATAATGTGACCCCTAGAATTTAATCAATCACACACAATTTAATAATGACTAGAAAGGAGTGCAATTATGTTTCAGCGTAATTAGGTCATAGCAGTCCTCTGCGAAGGTTTACAAACAAGAGGGCCATGATGGCCCTGTATCGCTTCACTGGTTTTTTATGCGAAAAAAGCGTGCAATGCGCATGGGTTGAAATGTACTCAAGCATGTGACTTTCTCTTTCTATCCCTCGTCCCACTGGGCGCTTAAAGTTAGAAGGGTGAGCATTTTTATATATGGAAAACGTTACTACGGTGTTAACTAAACAGACTAAAAAGCCCGGGAATTGTCGCACAGGTCCTTTGCTTATAACGTAGGTACATTTATCTCTCCAAAAGATATTGTCGTTCTTTCTATTTCACATATTTTTAGATGCTGAAGATCAAATCTACGCATGTTCTACAAGATTTATAAAAGTTCCTTAAAAAACGACTTCCTGTGGCCATGTTTTTTGACGAATCAAATTTTCTTGAACAACTTTTTAATGGGAGCCTTCAAGGGATAAATTTAGCATAATTGCTGCTTCATTGTATAACTTTGTTTTATGATCATATACATGTATACATTGTATGTCTTATATTGAAAAAAAATCTGAAAAAAAAAAAAAAACAAAAAAGGTCCCAGGGGCATAATTTGAACAAACTTGGTAGAGAACTATAAGATGTCACTACATACCAAATTTGGTAGCCCTAGGCCCAATGGTTATGGACAAGAAGATTTTTAAAGTTTTCACAAAATAGGCCTTATATAAGCAAATTTTCAATTTTTTGACCCCCCAGGGCGGGGTCAAATTTGACCCCAGGGGCTTAATTTGAA